>MU611932.1:0-67318 GCA_025201675.1 Cunninghamella echinulata
AAAAAAAGAAAAATTTTCAACCTTCTTTTTTTCAACACCTTCATTTTTATTTTTCTATCAGATATGAAATCTATTCCTTCTTTTTCCTAATATTTTAAATATATTTTAAATCTCTTTTTTTTTTCTCTCTCTCAATTTTTTTCCTTATCCCTTTCTCCTTAAAAAATGATAACTCAGCAACAAGGGAAAAAAAAAATTGATAATGTTTCTTCTTCAACAAATAAAATCATTTTAGATCATTTACTCTATCTTTCTATCCAGTCACGTTTAAACCAACTCTTTGAATATAATAATAAAAAACAGCCACTACAATCACAACAATATAATGAAAATAATAACAGTAAAAATAATAGCAAAGTAGTAGATTCTCTTGTTACGGGTAATATTGGGTTATTATTTATTTAAATAAGAATAATCAAGGGGAACACTTTTTATTCATGATCATACTTTTTATTCTAATTCTTATTTTATATATTCAGGAATTTTATCAAGCCATCAAAATAATAAAAAGTCTAAATTTTTAACAGCATCAACCACTACAGCTACAACTAAAGATAATTTTAATCGTAGATTACATTTATGCCAATTCACGGATATGATATTTGGAAGATATGATGCATCCTCATTTTATCATTCTTATTACTTGAATCATTATCATCGACAACAACGAAAAAAATCTTCCTTCTCTACAAGTACAGTTACAAAGCATATTTATTTTCAAAGTGCATTACCTTATCACTGTCGCCATCATCGTTTATTATCCTGTCATACTTGTAATCCACCTCTTATCATTTCGGATCAATCACATTCCGTCGTTCCTCCTTCTTCTTCTCATCAAACAAACAATAATACAACTATTTTAATTCAAGTCATTCCTTTATTTTTAAAAATAAGTGCCGATTATTTTCGACATCATTTTAATTATCATCCACAACAACAAAATGATGCTGATAATAGTAATGGTGGTTTACCTCAATCTTGGTACGATTTATTTTTAAATTTATTAACCCAGGCTGCTATTGAAGCTTATTTATGTGATGGGCATATCGGAATTAAATCCATTCTTGATATTTTTTCTTATTGTTATATGAATGATGATGATGATGATGATGATGATTCTGATTCTGAATCTGATAACTCTATTTCAGAAGAAAAAGATAAAGAAAATAATAGTAACATTCATAATAACCAAAATTATTATAATGAACAACAGCAACAAGGAGATGATGACGACGACGACGACGACGATGATGACGATGATGATGACTCTCCTTTCCATTTATCTTGGTTATTAAATACAGCGGATTATCATTTATTATTCCCAAAAACTCGTTCTACTGTTTTATTTAAAACTCAAGTGTGCCAAAGAGAACAAGAGGTAACCATAAATAAAATGGCTTTTTTTTTTTTTGTGACATGTGAAAATTCTTAATGTTATATGTGTATTTTTATTTTTATTCTATATTTTTATAAAAAAAAATGATAGTTTCTTATTGCTCGGGAAGGATTAACATTACAGGACCATTTTCATCAATTGGCATTAAAATACCCTGTAGAAATATTTGATAAGAAGATACGTGAATTTATTGAAACCATTTTAAACACAATGGATTTACCTATTTTGGAAAAAGATAGGAAGAAAATGATATCTACTACTACCTTCACCTCCTCATCCTCATCTAACTCCAACCCCTCATTTAATCATGTATATAAGAATGATGATGGTTCGTTATTAATGCCGGATATGGGTGAACCTAATCACATATTATCTCCTCATCATCACATCTCTACTACTAAACGAAGGCATTCATTTGATGATATTATATTCCATAAAAAAAAACAAAAACAATATTGATTCCCCCCCCTCTACTCTTTTTTTTTCCCTATATTATTTATATAATACTGATAGATAACCCCATTTTGAATTATACCTTGTTTGTTTAAAAAATATGATTGTTTCATTTTTTTTTTTTTAATTGATTATACGTAGTAATAAATTACTTTTTTTCAATTAACTTAATGGTGTTTCATCTATATGTATCATCTTTTATTGATGAATGGATTAATTGATTGATTTAAGAAGGTTTTTGAAAATCTATTTAATTACGAATTTTTTCAAGACTATTGGTAATATGTTGCATAAATTCGGAAGTTGTAACATAATGTTCAGATTGGAGTCTATAAATAAACATAAGTAAATAAATAAATAAAAGATTTACAATGAGTTTACTAATAATTAACCTTTTTCTCTTAAAAAAACATGACCAATCTTAATTTATAAAAACAAATGATTCTCTCTTTTTTTTTTTCTTTTTTTTTTTAAAGCTTGATTCACACTCACTTTTGACCATGAATAGCTAAAGCCAAATCTTTTGTCATAACGTTATCATTTTGTACAGTATTAATACAAGCTGTTTCTAAATCTTGAGTAAATTGAGCTAAAGCTTGATTTTGGTCCAATTTGGCACGATGAGCTAAACCACGAGACCATGCGAAAATAGAAGCTATAGGATTGGTAGATGTAGGGTTACCCTAAAAAAAAAAAAAAAAAAAAAAAAAAGAAAACAAAGAAAAAGAAAAATTGGTGATTTCCCATCAGATAAGAAAAAAAATGCAAACTTAAAATAATCTTATTTTCATATATATTTTATTTTTATATATATACCTTTTGATGTTCACGATAATGACGAGTTACAGTACCATGGGCGGCTTCAGCTTCCAAAGTTTTACCATCCGGTGTGACCAAGACAGAAGTCATTAAACCAAGAGATCCATATCCTTGAGCTAAAATATCAGATTGAACGTCCCCGTCGTAGTTTTTACAGGCCCATACAAATCCGCCTTTTGATTTTAATGCTTGTGCAACCATATCATCAATTAATCGATGTTCATACCATAAGTTTAAATCTTCAAATTGAGATCGGTATTCCTTTTCGTAAATATCTTGGAAAATATCTTTAAATCGGCCATCATATTTCTTGAGAATTGTGTTTTTGGTACTCATGTAAAGAGGCATTTTTTTGGATAAAGCCATTTGGAAACAACTATGAGCAAAACCACGGATGGAGTCATTAGTATTATACATGGCAAGGCCAACACCTCCATTAGCAGGGAAATCATAAATCTTGAATTGTTGGGGAGCACTACCATCTGCGGGTGTGAATGTCATTTCAAAAGTACCAGCCTTGTCTGTAACAAAATCAGTAGATCGATACTATATGTAGTAATAAATAAATAAATAAATAAATAAATGATCAATCATCATCTTATCTTTCATTGACCTTTTCCTTCTCGTTATTTTATTTTATTATTGTTATTTATTACTTGATCACCAAAAGCATGACGTCCAATAACAATAGGTTCTTTCCAACCAGGTACAATACGGGGAATGTTGTTTAAAATAATAGGTTCACGAAATACAGTACCATTTAAGATATTACGAATAGTACCATTAGGTGATCTCCACATTTGCTTCAAGTTAAATTCTATATAAATACAAATAAATATAAATATAAATATAAATATAAATACAAATATAAATCTATATATATTTATATATGGGTGTGCTTCATTTTTATTTATTTTTTTATTTATTCATCATTTCTATTCTCTATTCATCGGTTCCTTTCTTTTAATTGTCACTTCTTTTTCTTGTCAAAAAATAATATTATTTCGTATATTTATTTTTTACCTTCAACACGAGCTTCATCGGGTGTAATAGTAGCACATTTAATACCAACGTTATATTTTTTAATAGCTTCAGCAGCATCAATAGTAATTTGGTCATTTGTCTATATATATATATATATATATATTGAAAATTAATAAAATAATATAGTTTGACATATTAATTATATGTATTTATATCTTAAATATAACATTTGTATATATGTATATATGTTGTATTACTAATACACCTACCGCTTAAACCCATACACACCCACATATATACATACAAATATATATATTTCACTTTTTCATTATTATGTTAAAATATACTACTTACAGCGTCACGACTTTGAATGCCTAAATCATAATACTTGATATCCAAATCTAAGTAAGGAAGAATAAGTTTTTCCTTGATATCAGACCAAATAATACGTGTCATTTCATCACCATCCAAGTCAACTACAGGATTTTCTACTTTGATACGTTTCACGGTAGAATAATTCATAACTGAGGCACGAATACCATTGGTAGTAGAAGACTTTAAAGCTGATAATCGAAGTGCTGAAATTGTTGAGAGCATTTTTTTTAAAAAATAGTTATATTAAAATAAATTAATATACAAATATATGTATGTATTTATTAAAAAAAAGAGGTAAAAGAAAAAAGGTGAATAAAAAAAAATTTAAAAAAATGCCCTTGTATATTTTATCAGAGATTTTTTTTGATTATTTTTAAGCTCAGTTTACTACAAATATGAGTCAACAGTTAAAGATAAAATATAAAAGTATTAATATTTATTCATTATACTAAGGTAATAGTAATAATAATAATACTGTAATCATAAAGAGCTTAATTATATATATTTAATAAAGTGTATATTGTATTTTTATGTTATTTAAAAACAAATATAATAAAAAAATGAATAGATATAAAGTTTTATTTTTATCTATGATCTAGATTTCCTTTTTCAATTGGATAAACTGATTATCTCCACTTTTTATTTATTATGATGTAAAACGAATCTATATATATATATATATATATATATATATATATTATATATATTACTATTCAATTTCAGAAATGTAAGTGATTGCCCCCAACAATATTTTTATAAATTAGCGCTTTGCTGATGATGGCTTAGTTGATCAACTAAAAAATTCACTATTCTTGACCAAACCAAGTCTCTAATTTCCTTTTCCGTTGTATATACTGTTTTTGCTTCTTCCTCACTAATAAACCCATGCTTTTTTCTTAGTTTAATAGAATCGGCCTCATCATTTAAAAAACCATGACTTTGTTCTGAGTATCGATATATTGCTGATTCTGCCGTTGTGTTCATTTTTAAATTAAATTCAAATATATCAGCTAATAAAAATAAAATATAATATAATAAAAAGATGAAAAGTAAATAAAAAAAATAAAGCGTTATTTCTATTGTCAAATAAAAATACTTCAAAATTCTTTTTACCAGCTGTTGAATCGCTAAATCCTTTCAAAGTATCCTACATAATAATAAAAAATATATAATTAAAAAAACAATACGTACAGATTATAATTATATATATATAAATAGTCATTTGTTTCTTTTTTAAAATAAAAAAATAATAATCATAGTCATATTATGATAGCAATAAAATTAATTCTACCTTTCCACCAAAATGGCCTTGAATGGGCGTTGTTTTTGTAATTTGCCGTGCGTCATAACCCATTGGAGTTCCATATAATGTCACCAATGCCAAAAAAGGATGTTTTGTTAATGCTAATTGACTAGCTAGAGCACATGATATACCACCACCTAATCCATACCCAATAGCTCCAATGGAGCTTTTTTTTTTTTACAAGATAAATAAAAAAGAAAAAATTATCATTATCTCATTCCATTTTATTTTTATTCCTATTTTTATTTTTTTATTTTTATCTTTATTGTTTTTTTACGTACGGGTACTTGGATCGATGTAAGAATTCTGTAAAGTGTTGTAATTCATTCACAGTTTTTGTCCATTCAAATTGGTCCGTAATCTTTTGCTTGTCTTCTTCTTTATTTAATAGTGATTCCAATCTTTCTTCATAGAGTAAAGGGACAATAGTATCAGCACCTGTTTGATCGGCCAGATACTGGGAATGATCATGATGTTGTTTAGTAGTTTCATATATTCCTCGAAAAGATAGAATAGCTGCTCCTTGGATTTTAGATGGTGTTGTTGGTTTAAATGTTAATAGTTTAAATGATTTTGACATTGTTATATCTAATGGTAATAAGTCAAGAAAAGAGTGAAAAAGGAAAATAAAAATAAGAAAAAAGTACATAGATTTAAATATTTAGTATACCATTTTTTAAAACTCAATTTTATGCTAAATAGTCTGTTTCTGTTTCTGTTCCAATCTTAGTAAATTAAATCCTTCCTACACACATAAAACAACAATGGCATTGCTTTATTACTAGTATTATTTTATTTTTTTAATCTTTTTTATGGTGTATCTTTTTGAATAACGCCCATCAACTTTTTCTTCATAAGGTTATGTAGATAGTTTTAAAAAGTTAGCAATAGATAAAAGCTTAAAACAAAGAGAGTAACTTAAAGAAACAGCAAAGTATTTAACCAGTAATTATCCTAATATTGTATTAAAAGTTTCATACATCGACTATCGTTATTGTTTTCATATAATTGAATAGGAATAAAACTATTAATACATAGTATCAAGATGAAAGACTTCAAAAAAATGAATTTAATAACGACACAATGAAATTAACGGTTTAATTATTAACGAAAACAAAGAAAATGACTAAACATGTAAATCTCTATAATAGTAAATTAAGTGAACGGCTCTGCATTATGCGACATACCTTAATATGTTTTACCAAAACTATTTACCCTACTATAGTTGTGCACAGAGATATAATGATAATTTTCAAACAATAGCAACGCCTCTAACTATGAATTAAAAGCTAGTCTTTATATAAGAGACCTATAAAGTTATATATATGAAAGGTTTTTATCAAAATAAATAAATAAATAAATTCTTATGAATATATAAAATATTCCATTCATATTAAAACGCATTACACAAATATTAGAGAGTGAAATAAATGAAATAAATGAAATAAATATCTATATGAACCCTGGGTTTCATATACCAGTTACAACAATAAATATAACTATGACTATACTTGTATCATTTTAGATGGCGAAGCGGCACCTTTTTTTTACTATTCGTGTCTTTTTATTTTATTTTATAAAATATCATGACTTTCGTAAGTTGCTCGATATTTTATTTTCAAATGTTATCCTATATACCACTCTTTAATATATTTATCTACTTCAAAACAATTTGCTTGTTTGTTTTTCGTACAACTATGATCTTTTTTTTTTATTTTATTTTTTTATTTAATACAACAATAGATATAATAAACATGTTCCACATATACTAAATTAGAGTGTTTATTTACGTATATATATATAATTACTGATTTATTATTATCATAATTATTAATATTATTAATGTTATTATTAATCGTCAATAACCGACATATTATCCACTTGTTTACGGGTTTCTTGCCAAGATATCATACTCTATAATAAATAGTTAAATAATAAAATAATAATAATTAATGAGTGGGAATATATATATATATATATATATATATATATATATATATATATTACCTTTTCACAAAACTGAAGATGTAATTTAGCAAACTCAATAATCATTCTATTTAACTCTGTTGTTTTTAGTTTTTCTAATCTTTGTAATTCATCTTGTATAGTTTCACCAATTTGTTTAACTTCTTCCTGTGTTTTTTGTTTTGTCAATTCCAGCTAATATATTAATTTAAATGAAAAGAAAAAAAAAGTAGATTTTATTAAAATATCAAATATAAATCATTACTCGTTTTTTTATTTCATGTATCATTATTATAACTATTATTAATGTTATTTTCTTACCTGCCAAATGGTTTCTTTTAATTTCCCAATTTGGTTTCTTCTTGTTAAAGCAGGATCAACATCAATCATTCCTTGTAGGGTATAGGTCATAGCATTTAGTAATTTTCTTGGCGAAGACCATTTTTTAGATCTTGATTTGGATGCACGAATGGCCGACACACTAGCACCGGAAGGATAGTTGCCTGTTGTATCTTCTTCATTCATCTCATTACAAGTAATAGATTCATCATTTTCTTCGCGAGAAGGGATTGAAAAAGTATCTATAGTTGCAAAGCCATCTTCAATAGAATGTGTTTCAATATCATAATCAATATTATTTGTATGATGCTCATTATTATTGATGTTGCCGTTGTTTTTGTGTACTTGGTTTGTATGTTTATTATTGTCATTTAATGTTGTTGAGTCATTCATCATTGTTGCTTGTAATCTTTCAGCATCACCTTCAGTCTTTAATAATGTTTGTAGAGTTGTTTGTTTTGTAATTAATGCTTCACCAATCATTTCTAATTGTATTTGTTTCATATACCAGTACCGATTGCTTTGTTTTGCAATGCCAATATATTGAACATACTCTTGTACATGTTCTGAAAAATCGATTTCTAATTGAGCTACTAATTTACGCATTTCAATACATGTTTCATCATTGGATATTCCCAGTCTTTCTATGATATTTGCCATTACACCCACCTCATCCAAACTTAATGCATTATATGCTGCTCCCATTTCGGAATAATCATTTGACAAATCTAAAAATTTTAAAAATTAAATCAGAAAAAGCAATAATTTTTTTAATATATGATCATTCTCGTATTTCTATTATTCTTTTTCTTACCCCCAAGTCTACGCAATACTTTTTTTTGTGATCGATCAAAGCGAATGAAAGAATGTTGAACTTGATTATTGACTAAATTTTCAGATTTGGTATATTTTGGATCAGGATCTTTTAAATTATATGATACAGATGGAATAGGAATAGCTTGAGTAATTGAACTAGAACCAGGTATTGAAGATACAAAAGAATGTGAATCATTTGATACATTAGCTGTTGGAGTTTCCATAGATGGATTCTTTAGGTTAGATAATGGTGGCCTTGATACTAGGTCACTCTTTTTTTTTAAAAATAAAATAAAATATTGATAGATAAAATTGAATAAAAAGATAGCATAACTAATCATTAATCATTGTTTTTTTCCCCAATCAGTCTTCAATATTAGTATTATTATTTATTTAGTTTAGTTTTACCCATATCAATTCAGGTTGTAAAAATTGGTGTAAAATATGTTCTTTTGATAAAATAGGATGGTCCAGTAATCGATATAAAAATCTTGATAACATTCTCTTTCGTTTTTCAATTAGAGCTCGTTCATCTTTTTGTCGATTTTGAGGATGAACGTGTGCGTAATCACCTATATAGAAATAATAATTGTAAAAATAACAATATTGATTTAATAAATAATAAATAAATAATGTTATATATATACTAGTAAATAAAATAAAAATAAAATCTTACTGATTGAATGCTTTCCAGGTATAGGTGGTACGAAGATAGCAGGATAGAGTTTAACTAATGTATTTCGAAAGGATTCAAATTCACTATATCGGCGTTTTGTTTCCAAAGTCTATAAAGAAATTGTTATATAGTATAGAATGACCAAAAAAAAAAAAACGAGAACAATATGTATATTATGATGACGTTTACTTTTTTACTTCTTCTTTTTCTTCCTCTTCTTCCATCATTTTTATTATCATTTATTATCTATTCTTATTATAAAGTCCACTTACGTCGAAAGTAATAATATATAGTGTATAGCTACTCTTTTCAGTGGTTCTTTGTTCTGTACTTTTAATAATTAGTTTGCTGCGGTTGGATTGAATTAACTTTGAAAGTGTACATTGGCAAGCAAACGGTTCTATTGTTGATTTGTCTTCTGAAAGCATATTTAATTTAGTTATATTCTTATTATTATGTTTATTTTAATAAATAAATTGATGTAATAGTAATAAGTAAAATTCAAAAAAAAAAAAAATTAAAAGAGAAGATAGGTAAAAAAAACTCAACTGTTTTTTTTAAAAGATTAAAATTTAAAAATTCAGATCACGAGACTATTAATCCCTTTTATCTTTTTTAAAAAAAACTTTCCTTTATACTTGAAAATTATAATAATACTTGTTATTGTTTATTTATAATTTATAAATGATAATATAAAAATTGTTTAATGTCGTTGTCAACATTTTTTTTTTCATTAAGAGAATTATGATATATAACTATGGCTGATTTTTCATGCATTCATGCCAATAAATAGCTCCGACTTTTATTGTTTTTTTATTTTCAATACATATATTATTTATTTATTCCATTTTCATGCTTTTTGAATCTAAAAATGCATCATCTAAATCCATCATTGAGGTATGAGATCGTTTTAATATTTGACGTTCTAATAAATAACTGTCACTATCATTTTGTTTTAATATTTGCCAAAACCATTCTATGAATTGCGGAACATTCAATGATTGCCGTAAGGTTTTATTCATTTCGTTGATATCAAATACACTCGGGTTCCATATCATTTCTCTATTGTTATTATCATTTTGATCTTCGCTTAGTTTTATATTTCCTGTTGGTGGACCTAATCTAATGCTGGGTTCGTATGATCTTTCTTTTGGTATATCTATAATGATTGGGATGGTAGTAATAATATGATGGGATGTGGGTGGTGGTGATAAGAAGAGTTGAATGGTTCGTGGTGAATTAAATGTTGTTATTTCTATTCGTAATTCTTTATTATTTTGACTAGCTATAAATATACAAATATATATTGGAAAAATTAGAAAAAAAAAATTAGTGCACATTCTTGATATTATTATTATTATTATTATTATTATTATTATTATTATTATTTATATTTTTTTATTATTTATTATTTTGATAAACATTATAATATATATATATATAGATTTACCGATGAGGATTTCATTTAAGGAATATGGCTTTGGGTTATTTTGCAAATGGACACCAGAAGCGTATGTATTTTTATTAAATATGCTTGTAAGCAACAGATTGAAAGTTTGCTGTTGTCGTAGTAGCTACAATAATGATAATAAAAAACAATAATGTAAAATATACAATCGTTATTTCACGTGGTCATTATATAATGGATTAATTTGTTTGTAAACATATATATATATATATATATATTTGAATTACTTGAATTATACTATAAATTTGAGCAGGGTGCTGAAATGGAATTCTATGTAATAATTTAGCAGGTGTGCCAGTGTTTGGTATCCATTGATAAACTTGATTAGTTGAATCATCTAGTTTCTAATTGATATTAATAACACAATATAAATTAGTTGGTCCATTTATGTACTATTTTATTTCTTCATTTTGTCCTCTTTCCTTCTTACTTTTTTTTATTAACTTACTTTAGACCATGCCGTTTTTAATTTTAATAAATTAGTTTTATCGTCATTATCTTTAGTTAAATCCTCTACCTATGATAAAAATTTATAATTAGATTATAAAAGCGAAATTAATATATATATATATCATGTCTAAATATGGTGTTACTCACTAATAGTTCTTCTAAGGAGAATGAACTTGGATTTAGACGATCTGTTAAAGTGGTTGATGTGTTACTAGAAGAGATAATGCCTGTGATTTCCATTATTTTTTGTATTATAGTATCAGAAGTAGGTAGAGGTGTATCTAATTTGGCTACAAAACGTACAGGAATATGCGATGCATCAAGGCAAGTGGATAATGTTTTAACATAACGTAATGGTTGCATGAACTTTGGCCATTTTGTTTCTTTAATAATTTTAAATTCGTCTAGTTTAATGTCATCTTCAATTTCATCAGAGGATAACATATAGTTCGAACGATGTGGTGGTAAAAATTGGTGTGCTGATTTTGATTCTTCAAATGATATAAATAGTGTTGAGGCTTCGGATAACGACGGGTGGTGTTTGCCTTCGTTTTTTTATAAGTATTAAAATATAAGTATATGTATTAAATATTCATCCATCAATCATTTAATAATATATTTCTGTATGGGAACTTTTTTTTCTTAGTATTGTCAATTTACCACTTTCAATATGATTTCCAACTTCGTCCCAATCAATTGTTGATGATTTTTCTTTATCAATCCAATAAGCTATAGATGCACTAGGGTAATTTAAATATAAACTTGGAATTCCATGTCCTTCCATTAGAACGCTTAATGTATTGTTTGAAAGTAAAAGCCTATAGACACGTATTAAATTAATTGGTATATTTAAAATTAACAAATTTAAATATATATTATCATTATCGTTATTACTTTTCATGACCATAGGTAGTTTGCATATCCTTATATAAGCCTTTAACGATGGAAAAAAAGTCAGTAGGTGAGTGCTCTACATTAAGTTTGTCTAAAAGAGCTAACATTCCAAGATTTCGTCTAAATTGTTCATAATCACATTGTTCTAAATTTCTAGCTAATAGTTTATCCAATTTTTCATCAGCATCATTTTGTAAATTTTCAGGTACAAATGTTACTTTTGCTCTATGCACCTTTCCATCATCATCAATATCAATCTATTTTTTTTTAAAAAAAGGAAAAAATATACTTTATAAATATAATTCATTATATATGTTTATCTATTTAGCTATGAGTATTTACATCAACTACAATGATAGTGCCTCCTAATGTAATAGTAGTTATACGGTCTCCGGTATCTTTTTGTGAAGTATCAATAAAACACATTAAACCCATCGATTTCCCTAGCTTTTCTAATTGTTGGGGATTTAATTTGGATTTGGATTCTTCAATGTTATCAAGTGCTTTTTCTAAATAATCATTTGACTGTTTTAAAAGATCTTTTACGCGTAATACTGTGCTTTCTGTAGTTGCTTGTTCCTATAAAATAAGTATACATATTGATAAATTAAAATATGTATGAGTATATATCTCGCTTTTGTTTATTCATTCACCCTCTCTAAACTTTTTTTCTTTTTTATTTTTGCATAATTTACTTTAAGTTGATTAAAATGTTTTCTAAAAGCTGGATCAGCACTTGGTCCCATTTTCATAACATCAGAAAGTACTTCGGCTTCAAATTGTGAACATATAGAGCGAATAATATCAATATGGTGTTTGAATTCTCTTCGTATTTTATCAATATTTACTGGTCCAAAAGCATGTAGTTCTAATATTTCAAATCATAATAGTAATATTGATAATATACAAATATATATATAAAATAAAATAAAAAATTAGAGGATTATATATATTTATTATTTGTAAATACTGAAACAAATGTTTTTCTACCATTGTTTTTTGCCGTTATTTCATTAGATTTAGTGAGAGCTGGTAAATCTTTTTCTAAATCGCGTAAAATACGCTGAATACCAAAAACCGATGAACTTATAGAGTGCTTAGTTTCTGTTGGGTTAGACATAGAGATTATATTTTTAAATAATCGAGAGAAAAAAAAAAAGGAAAGGTGAAAAATAATTTTTCACCGTTTTTAAATTTTCAAATTTTTTGAAATTTTAAATTCAGACATTGTTCCTAATTTGGAAGACACTTGTTGAAATTGAAAATAAGTAATCGATTTTTTTTACATGTACTTTCGTTCTTCATTAGTATTCTTTTTATTGAATTATATATATATATTATTTAACATTGAATAAATAAATCAAAAGAAAAGAAAATAAACCGAAATATAGTTACATACGTTATGAAAATACAGTGTGATTAAAAAAAATTGCAATTTTTTTAAAGCACTTTATTGCATTAATGCGATGCTAACATAAAGTGAAAATGTATTTATTGTTTTTAAAGATAAAAATATTATATGTTGCGTTCCAATAAAACTATATTCAAATAATTAAGTTACCAAATAAAATAAAATAAAGATTAACGTTAGTGGATTTCAGTATATATTTTTAAAAATCTTTGGTGATTAGGAGCAAATAATTATTTGTATATATTATGCTTTTTTTATTTATAATCACGATTCTCGTTAGTAAATAAATAAATATTACATATATATATATATTAATATCACTATATTTATCTTTTTGTTGTTATTAATAAAAATAAATAAAATAAAATAAAATGCACAGAATTGAAAGCATTAAAATTCTATAACGAAGTTTGGGAAGGACTTTTACTAAGGTGGGTACTGTTTAAATGATGGGATCTCGTTTCCAGAAAAATAAACTTGAAATTTTGTAAAAAAAATCAATTAATTTTGAGCATTGTATGAACGGGGGGAATGACAATTATAAATGGCCTTCTGGTTTTTGATATTCATTTATTGATATGAAAAATTGTTACTTGATAAACTTCTAATATATATATATATATAGGTTGATATATTTATATATCTTTAATTATTAAAATATTTATTGTATAATGATATAATATTCAAAGCATTAGGTAAATGATGCTAGATTTATTTTAATTAACTCATTACTCATTAATAAATAACAACAGTCCTATTTTATCCTTATTATTTCTCTTTTTTTTTTTTTTCGTTTTTCATTTTTTTTTAAAAAAGGTATAAGTATATATGAATGAATAATTGTACAATTGTTTATATTTTTTTTAAATATATATGTATAATCAAGAGGTAGACCCTGAGGTTGATCTTAATCTATCACGTGAACTTCTTTTTTTTGCATGGTTAGTTGCTAATAATATGGCCCGATTTTTTAATTTATGTAAATCCATTGTTGTTGTCGTAATTAAGATTAATGCTGAACCAAACAATGTATTCCCATCTGGATATTCATTAAATAAAATTATTCCAAGTATAAAAGCAAAAAAGAGATCACCTCCTCTAATGATAATACCAAGTCCAGTTGGTGCCATTTTCAAACTAAAATAGTTAAAAAAATCATTGTAGTAAATTGTTACTGATCACGGTTATCGTTCATATTAAGCTATTTTTATTTTTATTTTTATTTTTATGAATTTACCCCTGATTAAGTGAACACTGTCCTACAAATGCAAATAAGCCGAGAAATATTAAATTTTGTAGAGTTGTCCAATTGATATCAGAGGGCGATAATGGTGATTCTTGAAAAATGAAAAACCCAATAGGACTGATTAAAGAAGAGACGGCGCCAAAATAAACAGAATGCACCAAGAAATGAACTCCTTTACCAATTTTACGGACAGTAATAAAACTCATAGCTGATGTTAAAGCGCCAAGTAATGCACTACAAACACCAAATTGAGTAATGAAAGAATTCGTGGAGGATATTGTCATAAAAGAGTAATAGTTATTATTATAAGTAAAGATTAAACCTGGTTTGGTCACAAACAAAATCCCAACAATACTAATAATTGTATATAAGACATCCATACTATTAAAACTTTCTTCAAAAACAATGGCTGATAAAATGGCAACAAATATTGGGCCAAGAAAAAAGAGCACTATATAGATATGTATATATATAAAACAATTAGGAAAGGAGAAAAAAAAAAAGCAAATAAGTTCTAATTGTTTTAAAAAAAACCCTGTATTGTATCATTGACGGGGGCCAGTTTTCTTATATTTCTTATCTTATATTCCCTTATGTATATAAGTATATATATTTACTTACCTGTAGCGGTAAATAAAGACAACATAGTTAAACTATAAAAGAATAAAGTTAAGCCGATAGATACAATGAATGCTCGTTGAAGTAACCAAAGTCGTATACCATGCTTCCCTAATGGGTTTATTTTCAAAAAAGCACAAGCTATTAAAGATAGATTGAGTTGAATGATGGATCTAGAAAAGACAATAGTAAACAGACCGATAGAAGACCGATGGCATTGCTTTACATAAGCAGACATGGCAGTGAGTGATAAAGCAGAAATAATAAGTAGTAATAAACCAATTGATTCTTTTTTTCGCTGAAGAGGATCTGTTTTAGTTAAAGTTAAAGACATTACTGTTTCATAAATTTGAGGATCATATTGTGAAAGAAGCGGTGTAGATTCGTTGACAATCGTTACACTGGTTGGTATGGGTTTTTGTATATTATTGAACGAGGAAGTAGAAGAGACATTTGCTTTACTTTTATCATTATTACTAATTTTATTGGTTGTATTATCATTCTTAGATGTTGGTATATCTGATATGCTTACTGACATTTGATACTCTATTTTTTAAGTTAAAATAGTAGTCTATTTCCCTATAAATTAATTAATAATTCTTTTGTATTTACGGGTGATAAAAAAATAAGTACTAATATAAAAAGTATGTTACTTCAATATTAAAGTAACAATAACGATAATAAATTTATTAATATAAGAAAAAGAATAAAATGAAAAAAGAAAGAAAAGAAGTTGAAGGAAAGAAAAATTAAAAAAGGAAGCCTCCAGCAAAATTTTATCAAATTTAAATCCAGACGATTTTTTATAAAAAACTGTGTGGAGTATATGATCAGCCATTTACCAATTTGGTTCAGAAAATAAATCTTTTATTTTTTTTTATTTTAATAAAAAGTATACTTTTTCCGATATCATTTTTTATAGTTTTATTGGACTAAATTATTATTTTTGTAGACGCTTTTCTACTTTGGTCTACTACTAAGCTAAGCTATATAATTTCTCCTATTAAATCCTCGTAGTTTAATTTTTTTAAGGGCTTCAACACAAAATGCAATAAAAATTGACTGTAAAAAATGGGCCAAGGTGATACTTTGCATGTATACAAATGCTATTTTTTTTCTTCGTGATCATTCAATCAATCCTTCGAAATGATAGTACCTATTTTAAAAATAAGATATAGGTATATTTCCCTCAGGGATTTTTTTAAAAAAAATGCACCCATGTCGAGCTCCACTTCTACTGATATTGATGAGATCATTTGGAGGATCAAATAACCTAATTCAAAATACTTTTATCAAATAAGATTGCTTGACTAAAAAAAGTCTAACCTTAAAATTCACTTCGATAAGTAAACCACAATGGATACTACTAGAGCATAATATTAAATTAATATCTTCATATATAATCTTCATAGAAAAAAGTAAAATCAAAAATTTTTAGTATTTATGAAAAACACTGTATAATTATAGTGTTTGTAAAGAATTAAAATATATTAATGATAGGTAATAATATAAATAAAATAAATTAAACTAATAAAATGACCAGCAAACCTAAAAGGTAAAAAGGAAATTCGAAAGTCCGCACGTTTTTTTAAAAAAGTTTAGGGACAATTTTTTTTTGTTTCTTTTCCTTTTATAATATTTTATTGTTGTGAATTCTCTTCTTAGCAAAATATAAAATGAATTATTTAGATTCACCTACTAGGCGTAGTGATATTAATAATACTAGTCCCTTAACATTATTTGATAGTCCTTCTCGTTCTGGGAATCGATATAATTATCAAGCACTTAGCTGTGAATCACCACCTGCTAATTTTGAAGATTTAAGAACACCAATGCAAGTCCCACGACCAAGTTTAGATTGGACTAGAGCAATAACAACAACCAGTACTTTAGGAAGATCTATTTTTTCATCCAATTATAATCGAAGTTCTCCTATTACTACCAATGAAAATAAAGATGTTGAAAAAATCCAACCACCACAGCAAGAGCAAAAAATAGTATCTTCACCTATAAAGGAAAAAAACCCTTCCTTGATCAAATCAACTTTGAAGAGTCCCTTGGGAAATAATGAAAAATGGGATACTCTTAATGAAGAAGATGATAAAAATAAAGAAGAAAAAAATCTCATGACACTTGATGCTTCACCGATAAATAGCTCTCTTCCAAAAATTGATTATAAAATTGCTCATTCTACACCTGTTCGACAAGAGTTTCAATATACACCTTCTTCTGATAATTCATCACCTATCAAATTCAGTCCTCTTATAAGAAAAGATTATGATAAGAATAGCCCAACCGATATATCTCAAAAACTGCATTATACTCTTGAAGATGATAATAATAAAGATCATACTTCTAAAAAATCTATGACAAATAGTTTGGATGGTTCTCCAATTAAAAAATATGATAATAAGCATGACTTTAGTGATGATAAGGGCGATAAGAAACGGAACCTAAGTTATGGCAAAGCCAAGAGCGATACTGATAATGATAGTGAAGGCGTTAAGGACAATGAAAATAACAAGAGTGATAAAAAAGAAGATGAATCTTTATCTTTTTTATATAAATCATACAGCGAAAGATTAGTAACATCAACACCAAAAACATATTCTCGTCATCCTTTCACTTTTAGTAACCCAAATAAGCAAGAAAAAGAAAATGATGATAAAAGAGAATATATAATATCATCTTCTTCAACACCACCACCAACATCGCCACAAAAGCAACAAATTCCAAGTACTTATCGTAGTCCAGTATATAGTAATTCTTCATATAAAAATTCAGATAAAAAACAATCACCTGCTATTACTCCACAAAAAACAGCCAATAATAACATCGATGATACCATAAAGCAATCTTCTATTATAAAATCTCCATTAAAATCAGATAATACCGGTAATATCAGTAATATCAGTTTACTCTCATCTTCTTATTCCACCACTCAGTATATTAGTCATGTAGATAATAAAAATAATTATAGTAATTACGATAATGGTCATGACAATGAAAATAATAACAATAATATATATGGAAATAATAGCTATAATGATAATGAAAAACACCAGCAACAAAAAGAAACCACTGCATTAAGCCCAAAGTCACCATTAGCCATTGCGGCTACTTTAAAAAAGGATGAGCAACATGAAGAAATCAATACACAGACGTCTTCTCATGGAAGTAATATTAGCAAATCTTCATCTAAACGACGATACAAATATATTAATACTGAATTACCTCATTATATGCGTTCAACAGAATCTTTTCAAAATCGTATTCAATCTTCAGAAAACAGTACAAAGCTACATAAAACTATATCGGGAGGAATCGCTGTAAATAATTATATAAATACATTTATAAAAACAAAAATAAATATATATGGGGCTAATTACTGTGTTAACTAATAAATCTACTTTTTTTTTAAAAATATAAAAATTAAATTAAAATACATTATTATATAGAAACGAAGTTCCTCAAATTCAACTCGATTCAAATCCACAACTAAAATCAATGCTATTGATGATATCCGTAATGAAATGACACCTGAGGATGTATATATTCCATTGGCTGCAAGAGTGAAATTATTTGAAAAAGGATTAGGCAATGGTATTAAACCAACGCCTATAAATAGTCAAAAACAACCAAATGTAAGTTTATTATTTCCCATATTATTATTATTATTATTGTTGAATAAAATACAAAAATGGATTAGGGCATTTATATTATTTAAACTTTTTTAATAAAATAAAATAGATTACAAGTTCTCCAGGTACACATAGATTAACAAAACCTAAATCTCCACAATTACTTACTCGCCAACGATCCTTCAGTTCAAGGTAATATATATATATAAGGTATTTTTTGGTCATATGTGTTTGCTTATCTGATTTTCCTTTTTATTTTATATATACATTTTTTAGTCATAATTGTTATCGAACTGATGAACGTTCAAGTGTACCTCAATCACCATCTGTGCTTGAGAATGAAAGTTCTGCTAAGAATATAAAACATACTAATCAACGAAAACATACCGAAGATCAGACATATACCATTAATCGTGATAATAGTAATAATAATAGCCATAGAGTAAATAAGCGACCTTATTATTCTATATCATCATCATCCATATCAACTAATAAGGTAGTTTTTAAAATAAAAATATTAAAAAAGTATTCTGGAACTATATTAATTAAATACTTATAATGGTTTTTTTTCTTTCTTTTCTTTTAGAATGACCATCATGCGAAAAAGGGTGAAAATAAAAAACAAAGACGTCATGACCATCCACCATTGGAAGTAAAGGTAAAGTACCAACGAATATATAAAATTGAATGAATAGAAATGAAAATACGATTTTAGCTAAGTATATATATATATATATATATATAGCCATTTCAATTTGCAACAGATAAAAGAGCTGCACGGTATCAAGAGCTTTTTCGAACAAAATTAAAATTATGGAAAGAAAAAGAAAACCAAGAGAAACCTGTTCCTAAACGTCATAAATAATAATTTTATATACTTGTTTATATATTGATAATTTTTTTAATAATGATATTTTTTTAAATAAATTATATGTATTTCCTTATTTACTTTTAGAGTCATTTTTGTTAATAAAATAAAATAAATAAATGTGAATAACAACCTGTTACAAAGTAAATTTTAATTTACATAATAACAAAAATAATACGTAATAATAGTGAATTATACATTTTTTTATATGCATTTAAGTTTTTTTGAAAAAATTAGGTCAAAAATTTTTAAGGGAATTGAGTTTAAAATAAATTTAGATATTATTTTTTTTTCTTCATTGTTGTTTTTGCTCCTTTTCCTTTCTTATTCTTTTTATTTTAAAATAATAATAATAAAACACTTATTTTTCATTGTTTTATATTATAAATATTATTACTATAAGCATATATATTACTTTATAAAAATATGACAGAAGAAGATAGACATTACATAAGATATAATGATCATACAGAAGGAGATATAAATGGAGGAGGACCAATTCGTCGTGGAAATCGTCACCATAGATCTGGTGATAATCATGGTAAAGTCGATTTTTGATTCGATGAGTTTTTTTTTAAGAATATACACATATATACATCTTTAGGAAAAATAATAAATACGTTTCGTTATGCTTATTATTTTCTACTTCTTTTTTTTAATATATATTTATATATATATATCCATATTTATATTATTTATCAATTTATTGTTATTGAATGTCACTTGATAAAATATTATTACTACTCTGCTGATAGGTGGTGCACCTTATCGTCCTCGTAGAGATGATCCAAGAAACGAAGAGAAACAGTGTCGTACTTTATTTGTTAGAAATATTCAGGTGAAGAACAATAGTATATATTATAATATATATATATATATATATATATATGTATATATAGAAATATGTAAGCAAGTCAGAATTTTTTTTTGACGTATTAATATTTAACGTATTTTTTTTACAATTTTTTTTTCTTCTCTCTCCCTCTTTTTCTTTCCATTTACTTTTACTACATATTATTATCATTTTTTATTACCTTTATATTAAAATATTATAGTTTGATACAAAAGAAGATGAAATTCTGAAAGTATTCAGTCCTTATGGTGACATCAAAGAAATATTTAATAGAATGGAAACTCGTGGGATAGTATTTGTGCATTATGTAATGACGGAAAAAAAAAGAATACGGAAATTGCCCAAGACAAAATTACTGACTTTGTTTTCATTATTTATTCTTAGTATGATTTACGTAGCGCTGAAAGAGCAAAGAGGGATTGCGAAAATATTATGATAGGTGGAAGAAACTTGGATATTCATTATTCTGTACCAAAAGATGATATACGCGTTGTTAAGTGTGACCGTACAAAGAACCAAGTAAGGATAATATAGCTCTATAAATATAAATATATTACATATTTATGAATAATGATGTTTATTTTATTATTATGATTATTACCTCTTTGCTTTTTAAGGGAACTTTATTGTTGTCCTTAAACGGTAGTCAGTCAGCTTTAGTGGATAGTGAGTTATATGACTATTTTAAACAGTTTGGTGACATAAAAGTTATTCGTACTCCAACTTTTAAAACATCAAGCGAAAATACAGAACGCTGGTAAGTTTGTTTTTATATTAATATACACATAAGAAGGAATAAATAAATAAAAGGGCTATATTATAAGTTTACTTATATGATACTCTTTTTTTTTTTTTTAATAAAAATCATAATATAAATACATGATAGGCAACGCTTCGTAGAATTTTATGACTCTAGAGCTGCAGTAGCTGCTGCTGATGCAACTCATGGAAAAAGCTATAAAAATGGTAAATGGGATGTAACCTATTTTTGGGACCAAGGACCAAGGTAAAAATAATATATATATAACTATGATAGTAATAATAATAATAATAATAATAATAATAATAATAATAATAATAATAATAATAATAATAATAATAATAATAATAATAATAATAATAATAATAATAATAATAATAATAATAATAATAATAATAATAATAATAATAACAGAGGGGAAAAAATGGGAGATTGCATATATATTAATAATAATTATATATTTTTAAAGAGAAAGACGTGATGTTTCACCTTCAAGACGTGGTGATAGAACGCGCAGATCAGATCCAAGATCAAATCGACATGACAGAGATAGATATGATGATCATCATCGACGAGGCAGGCATACATCTCCACCACCAAGACATTCATCATCATCACACTGGAACCCACCTCCTTCTTCAATGCCAGCTCCTACTCCTCTTCCTGTCCCAACTTCAAATTCTATTATCGTAAATTATTTTTATAATATTTATAATAAAAATAATAATAAGAGCACACTTATGATTTTTTTTATTAATGCGTGAACTGACTGTTATTAATTTTATTATTATTATTTAAATATAATTTTAGGATCAGAGTCAATTAGAAAAATCACAAAAAGCACAACAGGTAAGACAAAAAAAATTAATAAACACATAAACATAGTTACCATACTAATAGTTAAATTTTATTTATAATGTTTATCTACTTTTTTTTAAATAATAATAATAATAATAGTTACTTACATTATTGTCACAATTGCAAAGTGGTCAAAGCCAGGTTCCAGCTCCAGCTCCAGCTCCAGTTCCGGCCCCATCTTCAATATACTCACAACCAGTAGCAAATAATTTGCCAATCTCTGGCCCTCCATCACTTTCTGCTGCACCTACCGGACCACCTCCACAAAATCAGAATCAAATTCAACAGCTTTTAGGCATATTGGTAAAATAAATTAATATAAATGGTCGTTTATTTATATATGTTTAAGTAATTGTGTTTAATTAATTATCTTTTTTACAGAGTCAGATGTCTGGAAGTACTACACAGCAACAACAACAACAACAACCATTACAAACACAACCACAACAAACTTTACCACAGACGCAGCCATATCCTACATATCAGTTACCTTATCAACAGCAGCAACAGCAGCATTATCAACCACAACCACAACAACCATTACAGCAACATACACCCTTTACACCTCATCATCATCATCAACAACAGCCATTACCACCTCAACAACAACAGCATCAATCACCCCAACAACACGCTACCTATTCACCATATAATACTATATCTACTCACGATCCAAACTCTCATCCTCCTTATAATCCATAAAAAGTATATTATTTTTACTATTATTATTATTACTATTATTATAATTATTTTTGTATACTTTTTACCTATATTTAATTTTTTTAGCTATATTATATATATATTTTAATTTTTTATTTTATTTATGTGAATTTTTAAATTGAAAGTAGAATAAACGAAATAAAAAATAAAAAAAGACACACTTTATATCTTCCGGATTATATTTAAAATACTAAGCTTGATTGAAGGAGAAATTCCAAACAGGGACATATTTAATTCCGTCAACTTCAAAACAAAGGGGGTGGGTTACTAAAGAATCTGTCAACATTTTAAGATATGCATAATTAAAATAATAAAATGAAGAGGATGGATGTTATTTTTTTTATAAAATAAAAGTATCAATTTTCTTTTTCTTCTATTTCTATTTCGTTTTCGTTTTCGTTTTTTTTATTTTTTTAAACTTTTTAAATAAGAAAATATAAAATGGATAGCGAAAAAATATTAACAATGGTTATTTATTGGGTTCGTATGGGCATTCTAATATTGTCCATCTTTGTTATGATAGCCTCATTAAATCGATATAGTCAAGATTCAATTCCACTGTTAAGTTTATTACACCATAGCATCAATAAAAAGCATGTAGATGATGTTGCTCAATCCATTATCCAAGATAGAAGGTTAATAGCCACTTTAGTTGCTTGTCAAGCATCTATCTTTTGCCCATTGTTTTTATTAGCTGGTAATCAGATGGAAAAAATCAAAAAATTATCTTATTCATGTTCTATCCATAATAACAACAACAATATTGATAATGAAAATCGTAACGAAAAAGGAAATAATCACCAACAATCTGCTCAGTCATCAACTTCATCATCAACATTTTTTTTAAAAGGCTGCATTGATATATTTTGTCAATTTTTGATGTCTGTTGGACTTGCCATCACTTGGATGTTTTGTATTTCTTTTGATCAAAAAATACAAGCAATTGATTCAGCTTTCTTATTAAATCCTACTCTTCCTGCATCATCATTAACAGCATCGTCCTCTTCATCTTCATCTCTAATCTCCCTTATTTGGAATGCTTGTTCTATTTCTAATAAGTCCATTTCTGGATTAAAATATATTATTTTATTTACTTTAATGGTGGAAATGATTATCATCAGTTTAGTATGGTTACAATATTGCATAAATAATTTATTTATTAAAAACAAAAAGAATATTGAATTACTACCAACTGTTTCATCCAATATGCAGTAATATAATCATTTATTATTTTTATTATTCCTTTTTCCTAATCTACTATTATAATCATTTTTTAATTTTTTTAATTTTTCATTTTTTATTATAATTTTTGTCATTATTTTTTATATTATATTTTTTTTAAAAAAAATAAAAGTATTCAATAAACATATTTATTATCCATATTTGGATAATCATTTTTCTTTTTCTTTATTTTCTCTCTCTTCTCCACATTCAAAAAAAAGATATATTTTAATATATATTAATATGGTAACTTGGAGTCACCCCATATAAAGGTCGATTAAAGCTTGCTTGTAGTATAAACTTGCCCCCTCCTTTTTATTTTAAAAAAAAGAAATAGTAATAGTTCATAAATTTATTAACACCAAAGTTAATAATAAAAGATAATACTGCTGTTTTCACAATATCAATAGTTAATTTGACTGCAAAAAATGAATGCTATATACTAGATGCATGGGTTTACTATTTGAATAATGCCATCATATTAATCAAATATCTTATTATATAATATCATTGATTTATAATGATAATAAATAAAATAATAATGAAATTTTTTGTTTATATACTGAAGTACAGTATTTCCCCTTTTTGTTATGAAAAATAAAATTAGTAAAAAGCGAACAAAGGAAATTGAAAATATAAAGTATGCTCTTATTTTTTTTTTTTTTTATATTACCATTTTTATATGATCAAAATACTTCAACTGTATATATAGTTATGTGTATAAGTTTATTGGTATACTGTTATGTTTCTTCTGTGTATATATTGCTTGGCTTAATACTACTTTGGTTTACTACTGCATCCAATTTTCTATGAGCTGTTTTATAAATCAAGTAATAATAATTTATATAAGGTCATTTATTTGTTTAAAATATTTACTAATAGCATCTATTTTATTTTTTTGAGGGAATCCATTTAAAATAAGACGATATAAGCTGTGTATACATAACTATGTATTTTCAATTTAATTTAGTTACAAAAATATCTATACAGTTTGATATGAACAATTTATCAATGGGAAATCTTACCGGATAGAATTGCTTACCTGCTAACCATATCGAATGGACTTTTACTGACATATAACTTTAGTAGATGTTTTAGATCAAGTTGGCCGAACTTATAAATATATGCAATTTTTTTTTTAAACTCAGGCTCTTTTTTATTTTATCGTATTCTTTCGTGTGTGAAGGAGCCTTAAATATTTTAAAGTACTTCTCCTATTGCTGTTAGATTCTATTTTATTCTTTCCTATTGTCATTTTTCATTAAAGATCGTTATATATTCGGTTTAAGGTATAACTATTTTATAGTAATCGATAAATAAAATAAAGAGAACAGTATATTATCTACTTTTTTTAAAAGGGATTATCTTAAAATATTTTAGGAATTAAAGTACACACCAAGTTTTTTTATATACATAGCGTATAAATCGTTAACTTTTTTGTAACTTTCATTATTGATGATATGTATATAGAAAAATCATTAAATAAGATTACATAATTTTAAAAAGATAAAAATATATATATTTAATAGTTTAATGGAAAAATAAGTAGGTATATTTTTTTATTATTTTAAAAATCCGATGTAATATCATTGGCTTTTTTTATAATTTAGCAAGAACAGCTTCAGCACCAGAACATGATACACCACGAACCTTTTCAACACCAATGTATTTCACGACCAAATCATCTACAACAATAGCAAATCTTTTTGATCTTATACCCATACCATTATTTGTTAAATCTTGATCCAAACCTAATGCCTTTGTATAAAAAGCACTACCATCACCAGCCATAATGATTTTTCCTTTGGTTTCTGATACTTTGCCAAAAGCATTCATGACAAAAGCATCAGTAACAGATAAACAAATTACTTCATTAATACCTTTAGCTTTAAGAGCATCATGAGCATCGATAAATCCGGGAACATGCTTTTCTGAACAAGCAGGAGTAAAAGGACCAGGAATGGCGAAAAGAACAGCCTTTTTACCTTTTAATTTTTCGTGAACTTTATAAGGTTGAGGACTATATGTCATATAAAAGAGTAGAAGTCAGCATAGAAATATAATTAAAATAATGCAATTTAAAGCTATATTATTATTATTATTGATTACAGAGGACAAGCTTTTAAATCTTCCTTGGGATCATATGGAACGTATTGAAGTGTACCGTCAGGAATCTATATTAGTCAAAGAAATTATATTCTTATTAGTAACTAGCTCTTATTTTATACTTTTTTTTAAAAAAAAAGAAAAAAAAATTACAATATCGCCAACTTGAATCTATTAAATAAAAGAAAATGAATAAGTATTGATAGTCATGTATGATAAAAGGATATATTATTATATAGCAATTCATATTTTACTATCAAAGGTTTACCATTGTATAAAAAGTGTGTTAAAAAGAGTTTAAAAGAGGAAAAAAAGATGTGGTTAAAAAAAATTGATGGAAGGTTTTTAATGTCAAAATTTTTAAAGCCAGAAAAATTTTGTTAATTTTTCGTTATCTTTTAAAAAGCGCAGCCTTTTCCTTTTCCTTTTCCTTTTATATTACCAAATAATAATAGTTGATATATTTTTATTGATCAAATCTATTAATTTTAAATTTAATATTATACCAATTAATAAAATTCTTTTTCATTTTTTATATACGATAGTTTATTATTATTGTTGTTATTGCTATTATTGCTATTACTTAAAAAAACGAAAAGATGTAGTACCTTCACTCTATATTTTTGGGTATTCATGTCACCTCAAATTTATAAATCAATCTGTTTTATGCAGGTTATTAGCTTTTTACGATAAAATAATATTGATAATATTTATTATATTACTTAATAAATAGCTCTCAATTTAATTACAGCACTTTTTGAAACAAAAAAAAAACTATTGGACGTTATATATATATATAAAAGTAATTTAACAACAAAACTAATGCTAACGAAATAAAATGGCCAATTATCCATAAATTATTCAAATATTGACACCTTTACAATATATAAATAGTAATATGAATAATAATAATAAAAATATTTTTAAGCTATCCACCCGGCCCTTGGGCGCAAAACTCTATTATAGCTAGGCACAACTTTGTTTTCAGGATTAAATATAACAGTAATACTTGCACCATCACAATTTATTACCATAGTAGAGCCATTTTGTTGCATATTATTATCATATGCCCAATGCCAGCCATAAGAAAGTACAGCCAATTTGTCTCTGATGTTTAATCTACGATACATATCATCTTCAAACCACCTTGTTTTTTCACTGACATACCACTCCATACATATATTCTTGAAAAGATCAATATTTCTTTCAGTACCTCTTGTGAAAGTCAGAAGAGTAGAATTATTAGATTTAGCAACTACTAAATGAACATTTGTGCCATTCATATTACAATTTGTAATCAAGTTAAAAGTATTTCTGTTAATACGGTAAGTTATACAATTTAATGATACTTCAGACCAAGTGTGATTACTGTCTAGTCGTATAACATGATTATATGACAGTTTATCCAGAAGGTTACTATTATAGTTGCTGAATGCGTTGCTGTTATCATCATCAAAAGGGTCAAATAGTAAAGAATTATATTCTAAATATCTTAAATTGGTTTTTCCATTAACATCACCAGTAACAATTGTATTTTCATCGGAGTAGTTATTGATGGTATCCAATTGATTACAAAAATCATCTCTATTGAGACAATAAAGGGAAAAAGTGGACATCAATAAAGATCGGTAAAGAAATTGCTGGATGGTTTTTTTTCTCAATGGATTTCGAACCACCAAAATACTCGTGTTACCCCAAAATAATAACAAAGTGAGGATGATTCGCTGCCATAAATTTAAAAAAAGATTTTGCATTTCCAAATCACCATACTTTATCCAGCTTGCAAAGGTATTATTTGTCCATAAATAAAAAATAAGACATAAATTAATAAGAATACATATCAAGGTCGTTTTATAAGAATAAAAACCTCTATTAAACGCATGTCGGTAGCCTTCATTAGTTAGCATGGTAATATCAAAATGAATATGGTTCTCTGTGTCTTGATGAATGGGTATATTGGTATGTTTCTTAATATTAGGATCATCATCGTGTTCATAAATAAATCTGGTTGGTGTTTGCCGGTAGATCCCAAATAACATGGAAATCCACCAAAATATATCGCTAGCTAAACTTGATTCTTCCATTTGAATAATAGATAATAATTATAAATTAAGAATAAAATAAAAGAAGAATAAAAAGTAATATAAAAAAAGTTTATTTATATTTTTTTGTATTTTTTTTTTTTTTAAGTTTACTCATATTTTTTTGTTTGTATTTTTATTTATATTGATTTAATAAAAAAAAAAAAAATTGTTAGGTGTCAAAAATAAATGCTATTATAGGATTAGTTCTGGGAAAGTATTTTTTGGGTTTAACCGTCTTTATTTATTGTTATGAAACGCAGTATTATTGTTAAAGCAAACTTTTTTTAAAAGTCAGAGTAACTTATATTTAGAGAAATGAACTTGCAAGACAAAAATAAGCAGCTAAACAAATACAAACAATGCCACACTAAATAAACCAAACAATAGCTTTCTGCGTGATGGAGGCCCAAAATAAAAAAAAACAATACCTCAAAATAGCTATGTAATGCTTTCCATCTTTATAGATAATGTATGAGAAATAAAAAATCAATCAAAAAATGTAGCCAATACATTATTCGTTTATTACATATATACTAGTGGTCATACATATTCCTATTTTTTTGTAACCTGAGGTAATTTGGACACATTCCAAAAGTAGGGGATTTTTTTTGACACACCAAGATATTCCCATTTGTAATTCTTTAAAAATATTATGCGCTGAATTTAATTTTTTTAGTTCTATTTTACAGCATTCTATTTTTCTTTCACAGTTTTTTTTCTTTTCTACCTTTTTTCTTTCTTTTCTTTTCTATTTTCTTTTTATTTTTTAAGTATGTTAAAGTATGTATATTTAAGTAGCATATATTTATTTAATAGATTCATATTTATATAACAAAGCATTTTTATTGATTCATTATTTAAATATATGTATATAGCCGAAAACTTCATTCGCGAATATTATCAAAATTGTCAGACACGTTATCAACACTTCAAGATGGTATCAGTAATGAAGATCTGGAAAGATTCAATTCAAAGTGCTCTTCTCTGCCGAAAGAAGACTTCCCTATTGATTCAACTACTATTTTAACACGTAAAGATATGAATTCAATTAAAAGCATCAAGATGGTACTTAAAAAAAGAATAAAATAGCCGATACAATCGAATAACAATAGGGTTATTATATATGCTAAATGTAAATATACATCTTTTTATTATACCATATTATTGAATAGACAAACAGATCTTCTGAAGCTTTATCTGCTTTTATAAAATACGCATTGACCGTTCAACTTCCTCAACTTGAAACAGTAACTAAGCTAATGAACTATATAAGATGTTTGCAAGTATATGAATGGGAATACCCTACTTTAAGTCAAGGTTAGTTAATGTATAAAAATGTAATTTCAAAGAAAAAAAATAAATGAAATGACTAAATTGTTGATTTTGTTCATAAATTATAGGCCCGGCACTACCTGAAACTATAACTTATCAACTCTTTTATTGTCTTGTATATCTCTCTCGAAAACTTCCCGAGCAACATGCAAATATAGTCAATTTACTTGTTGCTTATACGGTCTCATTATATGAACAATTGATTGATAACAATATGGATGGTAATATAATAAAATAAAATAAAATATATAAAAATATTGTTTGAATACCTGTTTATAAAAATGTTGATACGGGTGTATAGAACTAATTGTAATTCCCCCATTTATTTCCATTTTTTTTATTTAGTTGATCATATTATATGTTTTTTGTTTCCAAGTTTGAACGGGGTATTCCAAGCACTTCAAAAATCACCTTATTTTGATACGGGGCTTCAATTAGATAAATTTTGTTCTCATTTAAGAAGCATAACGAAACAACAAGCCATAGAAAACATAAAAAATGCCATTACAATATGTATTCATGACAAAAAGAATGATAATGATAATACTATATCAACTAGTAGACAAATTTTAAAGATCTATTGGGAAAATGAGGTGCCTTTAACACCAAATAGGATCATTTATGATAGTATGATAGTGATTAGGAATACACTTGCACGGATGTTGGTTAGACAAGAAAAAACATTCGATAATTGTATAGATCTGGATAACTGGGTTTCTCCTGATGGGTTTCCTAAAAAATCTCATTTTATTAACAATATTGAATATATATGGACATGTTTAATGAAAGATGCAGCAAAACCTAAACCTTCAGCATCTTCTGCACCATCAGCAACAACTACATATGAAAATGAAAACGAAAATGAAAACGAAAATGAAAACAATTATGAAAATAGAATGGATGACGAGGAAAGAAATAAAAAAAACATGCGTACCTTTTATGTTTCATCAGTAGGATATTATCGTGATGTGCGTGATAATTTGAATATAGAAAAGGATGGCGTTGAGGATAAATCTGAAACATTTTATCTGACAGGTATAATGGGTACAAGTTTGGTAAAAAAAAAAAAAAGTCATATAAAAGATAATATTTATATCCCTGATGAAAAATTTTTTTTTCTTTTACTAATTATATATATATTATCTAATATTTAATATTTTATTATTAGCATGTTGCAGCACTAGCTTCGGTTTATTTACAAGAAGTAGATGATGTATTAGTAACTCATATCATAGATTGCCTTTTTCTTGATTCAAATATACACGATCCATGGATTTATGCCGCTGCTTTGGATGCTGCCGCTCTACTAGCACTAAAGTAAGAGAAAAAAGTAATAAATTTTAATGTTAAAAAGTTATAAAAGTGATATCAAATAAACTCATTTTTTTATTATTATTTTTTCATCATGTAGTTTTAAACACCTTAACAATAGAATGATAGATGCCATATGTCAGTTTCTTGCAACACCTTCGGCTACGTTTGAGAATATAGTGGAATTAGAAAATAATACGATGAACATACGAAAATTTGCCATCATAAGGCTAGCTCAATGTATACAGGTAAGTGTGCGTATAATATATATATACATATTGGCAAGAAATATCAAATCATTTCATGTATATATGAGTTTTTTATTTATTTACTTATTTATTTTATAGATCATGCCAAAAAAGGATTTATCTCAAACAGCAATGTCAGTTTTATACAGGTTACTCAATGAATTAATTCGATATAATGAAATAGCTGATGATCATAAGGGATTATGTGGTGATAGTGATAACATTAAAATTAGGGATTTTGATGAAAATCAAAAACAACAAGTAAGAATTAATGTGGTAACTGCAATCATTGATGTGGCGGTTTATCTTAAGGATGATAAGGTAGATATTATAAATATTATTAGATAAAGGACTTTTATAGGGATATGAATATTCAAATATATTTTTAATATGAATGTTTACATTATTAATATATATGTTCTAGATTATATCACAAGCTTTTTCAATGCTTATACTTCAACGAAAATCTTTTTCTGTATCAACAATTAAATTTCTTATATCCAGCTTAGTTGATTTTGCTTTAGGATCTACTACAAGTGTATTTGATGAAATTTTAACACTCTTGTCAGAATATAGTAATGAATATTTTTTATCAGAAAATCATATATGGTTAATTGTAAGTGAAAAAAAATTGTAATATATAATAAAAATGGATTATATTTAATATGTACTTATCTAATTTTGTATTTTTATTTTTTTAATATATCCTCTATAGATACTGAATTCTCAAATTGATTTATCTAAACGATTATCATGCCGTCCTGAGTTTTATCAAACTTATTTAACCAATTTGTTATCCTTATTTTTGGAACAAGGTAGCAAAATTTTAACAATAGAATCAAAAGCTGATAAATTTGTATTGCAAAATAAACTTGGATCACTGCTCCAAGCCATTCATGAATTATTAGCACACAGCGATTTCAATCCTCAAGATAACCCACCTTCTGAAACCTTAACAGCACTCTTCCAAAATATGTGGTTTTTATGCGTATTATTTGGATTCGTAATAGAAACCAAAGAAACACGACACTTGCAGGTTTCCTTGTTAACTATAGCTCAAAAAACCCCATTATTAGTGATTGACAGTGCATCGGAATATTTGGAAAGTAATCTTGATCATAATTTTGTGTTAAGCAGTGAAAATACTATAGCCGCTATGAATTCAGATAGTTTAAGACATGTTCTGACAGAGATTTTACCAACACATGCCTATGATATCAAATATTTACCTTTTTCAATGATTGTCTTTTTGTTGGCCATCTACCATACAGAAACAAGAAGAAGTCAAACAGGAAGAACGAATTTTATGGTACGCTATTTTATGAATGAAAGTATAGCCACGGGATCACCATTAACAAATTGTTTAGAGGGTATATTGAATCGCGTTGTAAATGATTACATCAAAGTGTCCTTGGTAAAAGCGTCCAATCAATTGCTTGGAAAAGATATCAATAATCAACTTGAAGATTTACTGCCACTGTGTTGTCATAAAATATCAAAGGTTCATCAATTAGCTGTTCAAGTAGTGGATACTATAGTATACTCTTTCCCTCAAGTCTTTACTGAAAAATCACTTATAGTATTATTATTGGAACTTGTACAATTATTATGGCTGAGCTGTAGTGCTGAATATACCAATGAAGTAAGTAAAAAAAAAAAAAAAGGGGGGGGCTCATTTTTATTTCTTTTAAATATGATAATATTTGAGAGAGATATCGGAAACCTTACAAAAATATTTATTTATATTTTGCTTAATAGTACAATGCTATTTATCAATTTACATCAAAACGTGTCGATATATCTATAGAAATGGTGGATTGTTTTGATTATAGAAAAAAGGTATTTAATAAAATAAAAGATTTTGCTAAAAAATGGCTTTTACTTTCAATGGAATGGTGCCCTATGGAGACAACTGGATTACTTCAAGATTATATTTCTGAGTTTGATATGTTCGAAGTTGGTGGACCAATGAATACAACTCATATGGGACGAATTGTTGCAATAGAAGTTGGAAAGATGTCATCAAATGGACAAAGTTCAGGTAAAAATAAAAATATTTCTTTTTTAAAATAATAAAATTATCTCATAGTAAAATGTTATATTGCAAGTTTTTATATTTACATATGTTTAATTGTTTTACATATATTAGAATATGAACGTGTTATACCAGGTATTAGTTTCGATAATTCTTCAAATTTTACAAACGGTTTTACTTCAAGACGTTATTATATGGGGGAAATCAATGGTATTAACTTTATTACAAACAATCAAAACCCAGAAAGTAAGCATTTAATCTATATTCTTCTATTTTTATTTTCCATACATTAATCAATATAACTTTTGTAAATGTATACTATATCTTTTTTAATATATATTTTATTATTACTTTTATTATTAAACTTATTGTTATTAGGTTCGGCTCAAATTAATCATAAACTGGTAAAGTCGTTAACAGATTCATTGCTTTTGGATGTTGAAAAGAAAATATCAGTCGAAGCCATTAAAGTTCGTCAAGTATTATATCGTACTGCAGCGTTTATAATTTCTCAAAAGAAGGTAATAGACAAAAAAAATTGGTTGCATAAATTAATAAATTAATAGATGATCGATAGTTAATGGTTAATCTTTATATATATTTACATATAGGTATACCCCGATTTAGTAAATAATCTAGTTCGATTACCTGTGTATATCTTTACAGAAGAATCACTCAGAGATGGTACTGATGTTTGGAACTGGATAATCATAGAACGACCTGATATAGAAAAAAGAATAATGGTAGAAATGCTCTCTATGTGGTCATGGGCTCAAAGTCATAGAAAAGGTCTATTTTCTCCAAAATATAAGTAAGTCGTCTGGACATATATACTGTAAAAAATAAAATAAAAAACGAGTAATTTTAATAATTTTTAAAAAATAATAAAATACTATTAATTTTTTACTTTATAGTGATCACGACCCATTTTTACAAAAAATGACATACACTCCTTCAGATACTTCCTGTAATATAGCCAAACAAGTTGAAGTTTCAAAATTATTTGCACCACACGAAATTTGGCTTCGTTTTATCACAAGCCTTTTTTTCTCAATACGACATAGAAATCGTCACATAGTTAAATTATGTATTCAGCTCTTAAAATTGTCATTCCAAAATACACATCTAATGAGGTAGTGTACCTTAAATAAATAAAAATAAATTTATTATAATAAAATAATTAATAATCTCTATTTTCTTTTTTCTTTTTTTAATAGCACCCACCCATTGTCAAGATTACCGCGATTTCAACTTCTTTATTTGGGTATAAATATATTAAAATCTGTCCATTTAGAAGCTTATTCTGAATATCGACTTAGATCATTAATATATGGTTCGGCATATAATTGGTTTGAATTGCCTCCAAGGTAAGGAAAAAAATAATAATAACATTAATAATAAATTGATACCATACTTGATTTCAGTACTTTAATCTAATTGCTTTTATTTTTATTTTATTCTATTATTATTGTGTTAGCTGGCGATTTGGGTCATGGAAATCAATGGCATTATTAGAAAAAAACATCATGGTCAATTTATTTAACTTGATTAAGGAAGACAATCCAAAATTAGATCATATCGTATCAAGTCATATAGCACTAAATTCAAACTCTAGAATAACATCTGGCTTATATATGCTATCGAGAGGTAAAAATATTTACATGCGAACATTTATATAAATGTATAAAGCAAATAGTGAACTAATATCTTTTTTATTATTATTGTTATTGTTGATATTTTTTAAAATAATTATCTAGATAAAACAAAGGATGATGTTATTCGTGATCATCAGCTATCAAGCAAACTACTACTATTGCTAGTAGAGAATGAAATATATAGATCGTCAGTATGGGGTAACCCTTTAAATTCAGTTACCGGACCTGGTGAGATGGAGGCCTTCCCATGCGCCGTTGAGAAGTCATTGAATACTGATGTAAGTATTAAAATATAAATTTTTTATTTTTTTTAATTTTCTTTTATTAGTATTAAGTCTTTTTATTATATAACTTTAAATTTAAAAGAATTACTGATTCTATAACAATGCTAATAAATTACATTGTTATTGTTACTATTATCATTATAGGATGCTTGGAAAACTTTAATTCGTTTTGCATGGAAAAAAAATCCACGGATGGCAGTGCAGTTATCAAAAAGATTTAAGGAACCAATTATTAACACAGAACTTCATAATTTAATTGCAAATAATACTTTGGATGTTGTTGATGTACCAGATGCTTTATCTATTTTACTAGGAAGTGGTATTCAATCAAATGCTAAATTAGATTTAAAGGTAAGATTTGTTTTATTTTCGGATTAGTTATGCATATATTTATATAAATGAATAAATGATTTTATATTAATTTTTGATATTCTTTTTTATTTTTATTTTTTAGTATCTCAAATATTGGGCACCAGTACCAGCTATTACAGCAGCTAATTACTTTCTACCAGCCTATGGGAACAAACCTATTATTTTACAATATGCAATGAGAAGTTTGGAATACTATTCGGTAGATATTGTATTCTTTTATGTTCCTCAAATTGTACAAGCACTTCGCCATGATGAATTTGGATATGTGAAAAATTATATTTTAAAAGCTGGTCAAGTGTCCCAACTATTTGCACATCAAATCATTTGGAATATGAATGCAAACTTTTTTATAGATGCTGATAAAGACTGTGAAAAACCTGACCCATTAAAACCAACACTTGAACATATCATCGAGACGTTAGTGACATCTTTTGACGGGGAAGATCGTAAATTTTATGAAAGAGAATTTAAATTTTTTGGTGATATTACTGCTATTTCTGGCTATCTTAAAGAATATATTAAGTATGGTCAAGTTGAAAAAAAACCTTTCCAAAAGGTAAATTGTTTATGGCAAAAATAAAAATAAAAATAAAAATAAGAAATAAAAACAAAAAGAAAATACTAACTTTATATTTTTTGATTTTTAATTTTTGATTTATTTATATATTAGAAACGTTTGGATGAAGAACTTGGTAAAATTAAAGTTGATGTTGGTGTTTATCTTCCAAGTAATCCAGATGGCCATGTAGTAGATATTAGTAGAACTTCTGGAAGACCATTACAAAGTCATGCTAAGGTAAAATTAAGTAACATAATGTATATATATATACATTTAGTTATTATAGTTTTAAAAACGCTCTTTAATTTTCTATATATATATATATATATATTATAGGCTCCATTTATGGCCACATTTTTGATAGAAAAAAATAAGGAAGAAAATATAGATGATGAAACAGAAGATATAGAAAAATCATTGGAAATGTTAAAAAAGAATAAAGAAAACGATAATGAAGATGATGAAAATAGTTCAGTACTACGTATATGGCAAAGTGCAATCTTTAAAGTTGGTGATGACTGTCGACAAGATGTACTGGCACTTCAATTAATTGCAGTTTTTAAAAATATATTTTCCAACGTGGGGCTTGATCTATATTTATACCCTTATCGTGTTGTTGCAACAGCTCCTGGTCGTGGGGTTATCGACGTTATACCGCAATCTATATCAAGAGATCAATTAGGAAGAGAAAAAGTCAATAGTATATATAATTATTTTGTAGCAAAATATGGCAATCCAAATACAATTAAATTCCAAAAGGCAAGAAATAACTTTGTTCAAAGCTTGGCAGCCTATTCTGTAGTTTCTTACCTTTTACAAATTAAAGATAGACATAATGGGAATATCATGCTAAATGAAACTGGCCATCTCATACATATTGGTATATATAAATATAAAATAAAATAAAAATAAGTTAAAAGGGTATTATAAATAGATAGTATTATTATATATTTGTACTTATGTTACTACTATCTTTCATTTTTGTTATTTTAATTTACAATAGACTTTGGATTTATTTTCGATATTGCACCCGGGGGAATTACATTTGAAAGCTCACCATTTAAATTGACAACAGAAATGATTCAAGTGATGGGAGGAAGTTCTGAAGAACAATCGTTTAAACAATTCTCAGATTTAGTTGTAAAAGCTTATTTAGCATCGAGGCCATACGCAGAACAAATAATGCAGCTTGTTACATTAATGCTTGAATCTGGATTACCCTGTTTTAAAGGCGATACAATAAGAAGGATGCGTTCAAGATTTCAAACTGATAAATCAGAAAGGGCCGCCGCGGATTTTATTATTCAACGTATTAGAGATTCATTTGAAAATCAAAGAACAGTGCTTTATGACTATTTCCAAAAAGTTACTAATGGTAATAAATTAATAAATAAAACATAATAAGGAAGAAATAAAAAAAAAACAGTTTAAAGTATACTATTCTAATTAATTATTTTTTATTATTTATATATTTTAGGTATTCCTTATTAGATTATCGCTATAGATCTATATATATATATATATATGTATATATATATATTATTAATTTAATACAATAAATTTTAATCAATGTGAGTAAAGTTTAATTTAAATTCGGCATTTTTCCCCACACTTTCATAGTTTCTTGTTTATAAATATCCAAAAAAAAATAAATGGTGTAACTGAGCAAATAAGATCAACTTAAAAAAAATTGTGTTAATTTAACCAATCAGCATAACAGATCAGATAGGGCTTTTAAATTTATTGAGTATAGTACAATTTACCAAAACAAAGTTCAAATGTGTGTTTTTTATTTATTTATTTTTACTTTACAATTATATATATATATATATGAAGTCATAAGATATAAACATTTAGTTTTTTTCTTTCCTCTTTTAAAGCTATATTAAATGGTCGGAATTTGCCGTGGATTAATCAAAAAGTAAAGATTTGTCATTGAGATAAATAATTTATTAATATGTACAAAGGTTTCTCACGACTTTCCTTCAACTTCGCAGATTTTTTTTTATTTTTAAAGTATAAAGTTTATCAAAAAATGATTATGATAATAAAAATATAATAATCAATGTTATATGTGCACTAAAAATAAATAGGGAATATTGTAAATAAAAATAAAAAATAAATGGATATATTTTTTCACTAAATAGCAATAATAATTTTTAACAATACCAAAAGAAAAAAAAAAAAAAACTGGGCGGGAGAGAAAAAAGACGGATAAAATTTTTTATTTTTCAACTTTTCAATTTTTCACCTTTTTCTCTTATCATTTTTTCTTTTTCTTTTTTTGTTTAACTTACATTGCCTTTTTTATTTTATTTTATTTTTTTCTTCAATTAATTGATGACAAAAGTGACTAAATCTACCAGTGATAAGCCTAAACGTGTTAAAGTAACCTTAGCTTGTGTCATTTGTAGAAAAAAAAAAGTAAAATGCGACGGGATTCAACCTTGTTGTTCACGATGTGAATCTATGGGCTTACCATGTGAATTTTCTGATCCTCCCAGAAAACGTGGGCCACCAAAAGGGCATGTAGAAGTGATTGAAAATAGAGCTCATAGAATGGAATCATTGCTTGGAAAAGACAAGCAGCCTTATACAAAGCGCAATACAGCTAATAACAATAATAATAAAACTTCAACTATTAGTAATAACAATAATAATAGCAATAGTAATAATATTGATAATGATAATATTACTTCTGGAACAAATCAACAATCATCAACTACTTTATCACCTTCACCTTCTTCTCCTGTCAATTCCCAACCTTCTTATCAAGTAACTTCTGCAAACTCTTTATTGAATCTAGTAGTTGGCGCTGTGGAGGCTTTAAAAGAAAAATGGAGAGCTGATTGTATTCTTACAGGTGGTCCTATGGTAATAACATAAATAATAGTAGAGATAATAACAAATTTATAATTATATATATTGTCTTTATTGTTTCAAAGGGTTTTTTTTTTAACTTTCCACTCTTTTTATTTTTTATTTTTTATTTCCTTTTTTAATATATAGACAAATCTAGCAAATGATACACTACCAAAGCAATTTAAATTACAACTGGCTGAAAAATATTTCGCAAATTTCAATTTATTTTTGCCTATTCTTTCTCGACATCACTTTCTTCACCGCCTTGCTCACTTTCCTGATGATATTGACCCACTTTTATGTTATGCTGTTTGTGCTATGGGTAGTAGATATTTGGAACATCGGGATGATATGGAACGTTTATACTTTGAACGATGTTTATTATTATTTGAAAAATTAAAAACAGAAGAACCAACTATATCTAGCGTCCAAGTAAGTCATTTGTGTCATATTTTATATTTAATTAATAATAAAAAAAGGAAAAAGAATTATAATTAAATATGTTTATATATATATATTTATATATTCGTTTATTTTTTTATTTATTTTTTATTTATTTTTTTAAAAAAATAAATGAATAATTATATAAATAGGCTGTTATCATTATGTGCTGGTATACATTTATGATGGGCGACTTGAAAAAATGTGCTTGCCTTAGAAGACACTTGATTGATTTTGTTAGACGATTAAACCTTGGAAAAAATGCAGATCCATCATCATCAATAGTAAATACGGAACAGCGACGACGTACTTTTTGGGTTATATTTTTTACAGATGGATTATTGTCATTTTATACGGGTGCTAGACTAATTCATATGGAAAAAGAAGGTTGGAATTGTAAAAAGCCTATACTGGAAGATAGTCAGTTGCAAGCAATTGATAGTCGTAATTTGAAATGGGAAGTGGAGCAGCCTCTAGTATTAAAGGATGACACAACTGAATCAGCACTTCAAATGCCATCCTTTATGGAATTAATTCAATTAGCAGATATTGTTGGGGATATGTTTGATACTTTAACATCATCATCGCTAGATAATGATAGTGTAGCCTCAACGACAACAACAAAAGATTTAGAGCATCAATTGGTTGATTGGTTTCTTCATTTGCCTTCTTATCTGGATTATGGAAAACCTGATGTAGATAATTCGCCTTCACCTATAGCTAAAACAGTTCGTATGCTTTATCATACTGTACAAATTATATTACATCAGTCACCACTTTTAGATAAAGATCAATATACTCGTGATAGTGTATGTAATAGTGCTGCAGATTCAATCATTCATATTGCTGGACAAATGTTACAACAAAAAGATGAAAATCGACTTTATAATACTTTTGTCATGTCCATTACATTGGCTGCATCTATCCATTTAGAAACAACAATGACACGCCAAGATCCCGAAACACGAAATAGAGAACGTCTCAGTCGTAGTATTCGTATTTTAAAGGATGCCAATTGTAGTTATTTAACCAAAGTAGAATTTGATAGACTCGTGGACCGGTTTTTAACAAATAGATGTGGTATGACTCTAGATGATTCATTTAAATCAAGTTATCAACTTGTAGGAATGTGGCATATTTTACAACGTAGTCGTCAATATCAAATGCAGCAACTTGACTATCCTCTCAATAATAACAATAGTAATAATAACAATAATAGCAATGGAAATAATAATTTAAATACATTGCCAGCTAATTTCCTAAAATCATTTGGCCATTTGGAACCTATTATTTTATCTGGATCTATGTTACCTCATACAACAAACACTAGTAGTATTGATTTGGATGGTCTTTTAAATGATTCCATGACGGAATTAATATTTGGCGGCGGTCATAGTGGTACTGGTACTCCTACTGCTGCTTTTCATAGTTTAAATTGGCCACATCAAACAAATACGAGCAATAATAGTAATAGTGATCATCACGGCAATAGAAATACTAATATAAGCAACAACAATGGTGACAATAATAGCAACAATAATAACAATACTATTATGGCAGATGTTATACCTACCTCCTCGTCTACTATAGCATCTTCCTCACCTACTTCTATTCACTATTCTCTTCAACAACCACCACATATTGCATTACAACCAATTAGAAATAATGGCTCATCCTCAACAACAACCACAACCGAAAACATGCAAGATCTCGAATCAACAGGATCTTCTTCTTCACCTCCTTCCTATTATTCACCCGATCATACACCAGAAGAAGATAATAGAATTCGACTTCTTCCTGCTACAGTTTTACCTACTAATCAACTTATGAATCAAGGTATGAGTAATAATACTGATAATATAACTCTTCCTAGTTCTTTTATTATTTGAGTTTATTATTAGAATTATTATTTTTATTTTATTATATTTTTTATAAAAAATATCAAAACGTAAAAAAATAGGTTAAAACAAACGATTTTATTTATTTTCATAAATTAATTTGTGCATATTCATTTTTTATTTTTATTTTATTTTATTTTTACATTATACATATTATCTACAACTTTTGTTTTATATATTTATTATTATTATTATTTTTATTATTATTATTATTTAAATACCATTTTTATTTTGTTTTTGATTAACTATCTATATATTCTTACTTTTATTATAAGATATAAATACATATATTTAAATAAACATTCTTAGAGTTTCTTTTTTTTTTCTTCAAGTATAAAATAATTTTCAATTGACTAGATTTGATTTAAGCTATAGTATTAACAAAAATAAAATAAAATAGTATCACTATTAAAAAAATCAAAAAAACGCGATTAGTTAATTGATCTTTAATAAATCTACGTAAACAATAATCTAAAACTTTTTAATGCATGTATTTTTTTTTTTCCTTTTGTACAAATAATATATGAATAAAAATATTTTTGCTTTTTTGTATCAATGTTTATTACGTAGTGGAAACTAACCAATATATGCATTTGTTATTTTTTTATTTAAAATCTGATTCGTCTGTCTTACTTAATATTGAGATTTGATATAGCTTACTCCAGGTTTTGATGATACTATTTAATTTCACATGTCAAAGGGCGTGTAACTTTAATTTTTTTTTTCTTTCTACATTGCCGATTGCTGTTTGTTAAGTAATTGAATAAAAACTATTAAAACTTATAGCTTTTTCATAATTATTAAAAAAATAGAATCAATAACCATAAAATGTATAAATATATAATATATAGATATACCATGTATTTAATTACTATAGTAATAAATTATTAAGGAATAAAGGGCTATTTTCTATTTAATGATGTTTTTTATGTTGAAACGGCGTTAATATTTGGATTATTTTCTATTATAAATTTTATTTCCCCACAAATTATAAAAGGTCAATTTTTTTTTCCCTTTTTTTTCTTTTTCTTTTTTCTCACTTTTACTCTTACTTTTTTTTATTCTTATTTTTATTACTTTATCACTTAATATTTTTTAATAAATCAATTTTAAATATGGCCACTACTAAAGCAGTTTTCCCTCAATCCTTCCCTTCAGAAGAAAACGCCAAAATGACTCTCCATAAAGAAGGAGATGTTTTTATTTTACATTTACACCATAAAGATAATCGATTTGATACCGAGTTCTGTAAAAGTATTTTACTTGCTCTCCAAACCATTGAAGATATTTTCGTTACCGCCGAAGAAACTTTAGATATGGCTTTAGTCACTGTTGGAGATGGTAAGATCTTTAGTAATGGTCTTGACCTTGGCCACGCTGTCAGTTATACACCTTTTATGGATGTCTTTCTCTCCCTTTTAAAAAAACTCGTCTCTTTCTGTATTCCAACTATTGCTGCCCTTAATGGGTATGAATATATATTTATATTATAATTTTTAAAAATAACTATCAATGGTTATTGTTAGTATTATTTATTTATTTATTAACTATAATTATTATTATTTATAGACATGCTTTTGCTGGAGGTTGTATGTTTGCTATGGCTCATGGTTAGTAATATAAGAGGAATATAGTTATGAATATATTTAATATATTATAGAATAATATATTTAATATTGATATGATATTTTAATTAGATTATCGTGTAATGCGCTCTGACAGAGGTTATATTTGTATGGTAAGTTTTTTTTTTTTTTTTGGAGTTAATGGGTTAAAAAACAACACATCAGGTTATTCTTTTTTATTCTTTTATTTTAATATGAATATTACTATTTCTTATATAAATATGTTATTTTAGAACGAAGTTGAATTTGGTGCTCCATTACATCCTGGTATGAGTGCAGTTCTTGAATATAAACTCCAACCCACTGTTTTCCGTGATATGGTATTACGTGCTTATCGTTTCCCTGCTAAAGAAGCTTTAGAAAAGGGTATTGTTGATGCTATTGCTCCTGAAAATGAAGTTTTACCAACTGCAAAGGCTTTTGCTGCTAAGCTTGCTCCTCTATCTAAATCGGCTGGTCCCGGCTACAAACAATTGAAAGACCAAGTAGGTTTTATATAAATAATACAATTGTTATAATATGCACAATATTTCATTATACTTTTATACTAATATATACACGTATTTTATTTTATATTACTTTTTTTTAGATGTATGTTAAAATCATTGAAGGTTTATCAGTTCCATATCACCGTTTAGCTCCTCGTATGTAAATTAATATAAATGGTATGTAAAATACTAATATTATTACTCATAATAAAAATGAACTGTGTCATTTCTATTATATATATATAAATATAAATACAATAAAAAAATAAAATAAATTGTGCTTTTTCATACTTGTGTGATACTTAAATTTGTTAGGATCAAATATATATGTAAAAAAAGTAAATAAAAAGATATATTATAGTGGGATAACTTTGTAAATTTAATAATTATATTTATTATTAAAAATTAGGTTTAAATATCTATGCATTTTCAGAGAACGTGGTTGTGAGAGTACAATTATTTTTATTTAGATTTATATTTCATTTTATTAAAAATGAATGACAGGAGACACTACCGTTTATAACATGTCTGAATTAATATTATTTTTTTGAGCATAAATAACCCGCCCGGACTTTAAAATTATATAAAAGTAAGAGTTTTTTTTTATTATTACTGTTCTTCCGCACTACTTCTCTTTCTCTCTATCTTTTTTATAATAATTTTACAATTATTATGTCTTACAAAAATTTTTACTTGGAATGAATGAATTATTTAAAATAATTATTCAAAACGTTTGTTTCCATTTACCACAAAAGAAATAAAAATGAAAAACAAGTTCTTCACTAGTTTGCAAGCCATGAAATGAAATAACATGTTTTCCAAACTATTAGTACACTATTGAATTTATAGACTACCAATTCATTTATTTTTTCAGAATATTTATTACTTTTGAAATAAACAATATAATAGTCGGTCAGTTTGTATGATTCTTATATTAAAATGTTTTTTTACGATATGATTCATAATTTATTATTGCTATTTTCGCGAAAATTTCAACGGCGACATCAACTGCAACATAAATTTAATCAAGCTTATTACTTGTCTTGAACTTATTGTAAATGAACATCATATAAAATATTTTTATATTAGTAACTCTGTTAGTAATTTTTGCAATCCAGAAATTAATATTACTTAGTATTCTACTCTTTATCATTCCTTTCACCTTAGAAGAATTTACACATTTATCACTCACTTCCGCCTCTCTCCTTTTTATGCTAAACCATATGAATCGAACAATCAAATGTTTCATGTTTTCCATGATGTCTATTTTTACTTCAATTGCTTACTACAGATATCATCACGTATTATATCTGACACATATTTACGTTTTAATGAACCCATCTCAATTTGCCTTTATATTACTTCACTTCATCTTATTGAATATATTAATATGAACTTTGATGTTTATTATTTTATATGCTAATAAACTAATGTACTGATTATGGACCTTCGACTATCAATTAATGAATATAAGGCCATTTATTTCGATTTACGCGTATGTTATGCGATATAATTACTGTTTTTTCTAATTTAAAATAACGTATTGTTTGCTTTGATTATAATAACGAAAACAAAAGCCTTGGTTATTTTTGTTTTGATGATAATTTATAATCTCATATATTATTCCAACAGAGGCTTACTGAATCCCCTTAGTTACAACCCTTAAAATGACTGCACCTTTTAAATTTACCTTCAGAATTTGTGAATCTAGCAATACAACAAAATCGTAATAATAACATAATCGAAGATAGCCAAATTGACTAATACTAAAGTCCTAATTATTTTGAACCCATGTATCTATACCAACCTACACTACCCGCAGCTTATTTTTATAAATGTTTACGGAGTACAAGCTACACTTTTACTCATGTCATTGTCGATTATTAGTTCTTAAAACAACATATATATTATCCAAATATCGATTGTTCGACCACTTTACCAAACATAAAATCTTTAAATATATTAAAAACTCAACTATGTGATTTTCAAATCAATAACAAACAGATAGAAACATCATTATCATTAACAACAATAACATTTCGATTAGAACACTTATTTATTTTTTAAACTAAATTGATTAAAATTCTGAGCTGTCTGATTTATTTCAACATTGTTCTCAATAAAAGGCATTGATTTGAATAATGTTAAGTTTTCGCTAAAGTATACTAATATATAGATAATAACTACATGATAGTAAGAGTAAAAGATACATACATACATATACGCATACACACACGCACACACACACACACACATATATATATATATATATATATATATATATATATATATATATATATTAATACTAAAAACATTAATAAAAATTATTATTTTGAATTTCGTATTTTAGATTAGTTAGAATAAGCAGTTCATAAATAATATATATTAATCTAATGAATTAATATCTGGATAAAATACATATAGAACCAATTTATATAAATCAAGAAAAAATGTATAAAGATCAGAGGCTCGTTAAAATTATTATATATGAATCTAGAAATAACTATGTCATAAATACAGCAAAATCATCAGAATCACGACGTAGACATCATCATTTACAAATATCCCGTAAATTTGTGGATTTAGTACAAATATAATGAGGAAGATTTTTTTAATTTTTTAATATTTTATCAAGATGCTCATATAACTAGCCTATAAATACTATCTCTTTTAATATGTAATTAATGATGGTATGTGTATCTCATTATATTTTATCTAAACATGTCTTTTATTTTTTTTATTTCATGATAATGATAGTGATCATGATTCAAATTATTGTGTACTGATGATAATAAAAATATAAAAGAAAAAAATATAAAATTGATGAAACATATATAAGTTTATTAAATTGAAAATTTTAATCGAAAGCAAAAATTTAATTACATATAATTAATAAATAATAACAATAAAGACGATTTAAATTATAAACTTTTTTTTTATTTTGCATGTGCTTGCTTTTGATATAATCATAATGATTATTTTGTTACATTGTATAGTATGTAACCTTACCCCAATTTTTTATTAGATCATTAGTCAATAATATACTGCAACATGTATATAAATTATTCACTTCCGATGGTAAGTTATTATTATCATTATCGTTACTCCATACGTATATTAAATGATTATATTATATTTTATAAGAAAAAATTAAGAATGAGAATTTTTTTTTTGTATGGCATTTAAATTTATTAAATTAAAAATCATATAACAGTTGATAATAAATGAAATATAATAAAAAAATAAAAAAAGCAGACATATTATAATGAGAGATGGAAAACTCAAACTCAAGTGTAGTACACGATTGCTATATTTATTCACCATATTATCCCAGAATTAGGTATGAGGAAGAAAAATAAGAGATTTTTATAAAAACTTCAAACGCCGCTCAATTATTTTAAAAAAATTCACTCTATTTATTTTTTTCCACCCCTCCTTCCTTAATTTTTTTTAACATAGAATTAATATAGAATATAAAATATATAAAAATATGATAAAGTTAAATCAGCAATGGATAAACTTGACAAGATCAGTATTAAGAAAACAGTATGCAACCACTACGATAAATAACAATTATAAAACCACCTTTACAAAACGACGATTATTTTTAATAGGAACGGGAATGGGGTTTTTAAGTTATGGAAGTTGGTATTATTATAAATATTATTATGATCAACACAATGGTAAATTAGATGGTAATAGCTATATTCCTTTAACATTGACAAATAAAAAGAAAATATCACCAGATACTGTACAGCTTCGTTTACAATTGAATAAAAATCAGCTTCCTGACATCGGTACTACCACCTCCGGAGAACAACCTTATCCAGTTCCGTCTTGTGTTTACATAAAAGATGATAATATTCAAATCATGCGCCCTTATACACCTATCAATCCTAACCCATATAAAGATGGATTTATAGATTTAATTGTCAAACGATATCCAGGTGGTTCTGTGTCTAGAACTTTATTCGCCTTTCCATTAAATGAATCTATTTTTATTCGCGGTCCTATGATAGAAGAATACCAATATGAATCCAATACAAAAGATGAAATTGGCATGGTAAATAATTATATAATAATATTCAATAGTTGTAATATACAATGTATAATATATAGCATATAAATAAATAATATATATATAAATATAAATATATATATAAATATAAATATATATATAAATATAACAGCTTTAAAAAATTTGTCTTATTTTAGATTGCTGGAGGAACGGGTATATCGCCAATGTATCAGATGATCCAACATATTTTAACAGATCCCAACGATGATGAAACAACAAAATTATGGTTAATCTATGCAAATAAAACTGAAGATGATATATTATTAAAAAAGGAATTAGATCAACTAGAAAAGGAATATGCACATCGATTTAAAATAAAATATGTAATAGAATATCCAAGTGAAGATTGGCAAGGTGAAAAAGGAAGAATATCCGAAACCATCATTCGATCCATGTTATATGATGAAACATCTAAAAAAAATGCTGATGATCACAAACGATTCATTTTTGTAAGTGGTCCTGACGGAATGTTAAACTTTATTTGTGGACAAAGAGCGTTGGATTATAGTCAAGGTGAATTATCTGGCTTACTTGCAAAATTAGGTTTAAAATCAAATGAAGTATGGAAATTTCAATAAATCAAGGAAATAAAATAAAATAATAGATAGGATAGAATATAGAATATAAATTATAGAATAGAATAATGTTTTTTTTATTTTTGTTTAAATTAGATTTTAATTTTGACAATAATATATAGAGTTTTGATATTTCTACTTTTATAAAATGTTTTGATAAAAGTTACACAGTCAGCGATCAGCTGTTTTTTTCGGGAATTCAATTTTTTTTTTTTGAGTTTTTTAAAAACCTTTTTTTTTTTTTCTCTTTCTTTCTCCACCTTTTTTTCTTTTCCTTTTTTTTTTTTTTTTTTTTTTTTTTTTTTTTTTTTTTTTTTTTTTTTTTTTTTTCTTTTTAGTATTATTTTTCTTATTTTACTCATATTATTTAATATCACTTTTACTATTACTTTCTTTTTAATAATTTCCTATAATATTTAATTAATTATACAATTATGAGTCAAAAAAAGACACCCGCTTATTTAGATTTACATACAACAGCTTCTAATAATGCATCACAAGTAGGAAATCCACCTTCTCCTACTTTATCAACTACTTCATTTATGTCATCAGTTTCATGGATGGCTGAAAAGTCAACAGCTGAGCTCATTCCTTTATTAAAAAATGCATATCATGCTATTAGAGATAAAGAAAGAGGTATATATAAATTTATACGTACATATAAATATCTGAATATGATTTTTTCTAATACTAAAAAACATACTTTTAAAATATTAATATTTATTTTAATAAATCATTACCATAATATAGATTTGATATTAGCAGCGGAAATAGGGAAATCATTATTAGATAATAACATTATGATGAAACAGCGCTATGAAGAATTATTACAAAATACAAGATCCTCACAGTACTTGATAACTGATTCAGCAGCAGTAGCAGCTTTACCAACACCTTCATCATCTATCTTAACCAATAAAAAATATGAGAGTGATTCAGGGATTGAATCTTGCCTTGATAGTTGCGATGATTATGATTTCGAAGATGAAGATGAAAATTCAAAAACCATGCGATTTGTTTCTTCCACGAGTACACGTGAAGCCATGATTGAAGTCTTGGAAAGTAAAAATATTGAATTAAATACACGATTGGAAGCTATTTTAGACGAACAAAAAAACATGGATAAAAGTAATACCAAACGACAACAAGAATTAGAAGAAGAAATCAAAGAGTTACAACAAACTTTAGAAATGGCTACCAATAAAATCCATCAATTGGAATCAATGAAAGGGAAACAGCCTCAATATAATGCCTCTGGGAAAAAAAGAGGAGGAAATGGACAAGGTCAACAGAATGGACAGGATAATGACAATGACGATGAAAATCAACAAATGATGGATGAATTGATAGATCAAATAGATAATTTAAAAATAGAAAACGATCTTGCTGTTAAATCAAAAAAGGAATTGGAAACAAAATTAGCAGATACATTAAAGGACCTTCGTAAATTAAAAGAACAATTTGATCATTTTCAATTCACCAAGGATGACCATGAAAATCTAAAAACAGCTTATGAACGACAGTTTAAACATATTGATGAATTAAATACTAGTGTAGAAGAACATCGTCGATTATTACAAAAATTAAAAGAACGTGGAGTTCAAATTCATTCTACTCATAACACACCTGCCCCTAGCTGTATCGATGGTGATATTCCAAACGATGCTCATCAACCCATTCATGCTCATCCTACTCTTTTATCTGAATTAGAAAATGAATGGATTAAGCAACAACAACGTAGTATACCTCAAACATCAGCCTCTACACCTACTCGTTCTGTTCATCACCCGCTCACTACGTCCGTTTTTCCTACTGCCTCCACTTCAGCTCAAGCTGCAACATCAACAAAAACCAACCCACCGCCTTCTTTATTAAAAAGTTCTTTTTCAAGTTTTTCATTAAAAGACTTATCAAAATTCACTGGTGATTCATTATCAGCATTGTATCAACAAAGCGATTATGGTATGGAATCCGTTTTAGCCCGTGCAGCTGGTGTAGACCAGCAAGCATTAGATGAAGCCATTCGTTTTGTTGATAGATTAGAATTAGGTTTACACTTGGACCATCCTACTTCCTCCAATGAACTTGGTACCGTTCCTGATTGGTTGCTTGAATTAAAAGATGAAGATCATGACATTGACGATTTATTTAATTTACATCACAGCGACGAAGACGATGATGGTACCATACAATTTCATGGAAATAATCATAGTCATAATCATTTATTAACATTGTATGATCCTTCATTACCTCGTAATGGTTTATATCCTGATGCTACTGCTTTAATTACTAGACCTTCTACAGATTTAGTCGTTGCTCAACATCCTAGGACTTTTGCTGGAAGAATACAAAAAACAGTGCGTCATTTATTTAAATCTGTATGGAGATGGTGCCGATTTGCTGTAATTTTAACAACTGCTATTTTAATATCTATTTCTGGTGGCCCTGATGAATTATTATTGGAATATTAAAAAAAACAACGTATAATGCAACAAAAAAAGAAAAAAAATAAAAATAAAATAACGACAAAAAAAGAGCAACAAACATAAAATTATACAACATAAAAAAAATATACAAAAAAATAAGTAAAATAGTATTTTTTTCTATCCTTTTTTTTATATATACACACTTATATCCTATAATACACACACCCTCTTTTCATTTCATACACTTATAATAATTGTTAATTTTATTGAACCATTCATTTTAGACTTGAACTTATCTTTATTATACCAATCTTTTTTCTTTTTATGTAAAAAAACCACCTCCACATCATTACATCATTTTTACTTTATAATTCATTCATTTATATTTTTCACTCATTCTTTTGCTTCACTCATTCCTTCTTATATATTAATTATCTGTTATTTTTTATTTAGCATTTATTATTTATTATATTATATTTATATAATCTTTATTTTTTTTCAAGTTTCATATATTATCTTAATGTTTTTCTTTTGTAATATCATTCAAAACCCTTTGGAAAGTTTTTTATAAAAATACGTATGGATACACATCTTTTATGTTAGTATTAAAAATCCAAATTAAGTAAATAAAATAATAGTTTTATTACGTATATACATTTTTTTAATCTATATATATATATATATATATATATATGTATGTATGTGTGTATGTGTGTATGTGTATATGTATGTATGTATATATGTATGCATGTTTGTATTTTTAGATTATATAATGTAAAAATCAATAACACATTTATCATAAAACTAACTTTTAGTAAAAAAAATAGAATGAAGTAGTAAATGTGGTAATTAAAATCGTAGGAGTAGCAGATGGAGCAACCACTACCACTTAAAGTATACGTATAGCATTTTTAACACTATAATTTTGCATTTTCACGAAAATATCCCAATATATCATTAAAAATGGTCAACTTTTTTTATTTGTGGCGTTGGTATAGGTCAATCTTTTTTTTTCTCATGATAGTATGGTTTTTTTCATGGCGATCGACCTTTTTATTCAACGTTTTGTAACTATTTACCTTCTTGACTATAAGATACGCTATTCAATCATCGTGTCAAATGTCACTTTATTTAATTACTATGTTTGATTTTAACGAAGAACAATGAGTTTTAATGGAGTCATTCTGTTGACAAGTAACTTTTTATATTATTATTATTTTATTCCTATAATATATACCACTTTAGTGGTGATTTATAGGAGTACAGTAGAATCTCTAGCAAATTATCTTTTATTATTATTAAATAAATTATATGGACTCTTTTATTTTAAATAAATAAATCATTATTTTTTTAATTATATGGTGCTTTTCAATTACATAACTAAAAAAAATAATGAATCAAAGAATTAAAATAATAAAAGTGAAGATAATCTAAGGACTATATATATATATAATTTATCTTATCAACATCTATTATTGTGTAAAATAAAATTAACAAGCCAAACGATACAATAAAAAATTGTTGGCAAGCAGGTGAATCTGTGTCTGTTTATCTCCTTTAAGATACCAATATAAATATTAATATCAAATGTTTTTTTTAGTTTAGCTGTTATATTGATTTCATTTTAAAAAAATAAAATAAAATAAGCCAGAGTAAACGATTCTTTAAACACAAGATATTTAATATGTAGATTTCTTTATGGATTTAAAAAAAACATTCATAGTGTGTACGTAGTAAAAAAAAATCGGAGTTGGGTTTTGTCAGAAGATTTTCGGGGAGTGTAAAAAAAGTTGAATTTTTTTAATATTCATTTTTTTTCTTTTTCTCTTCAATTTTTTTTTGTGTTATATTTTCTAGCTTCATGGTATGTTTAACATATATATAACTTTTATATTTTAAGTAAAAACAACATAATAATTTTATATTTCTTCTAATATCAATTATTATTTTTATGCTACTATTATTATTTTGCATCTTTTTATTTTTATTTTAAAAAAGTCAGTTTTGCTTGAAACTTCTTTAGGTGATATTGTAATCGATCTTTACACAGAAGAGTGTCCACGTACTTCACTTAATTTTTTAAAACTATGCAAAATAAAATACTATAACTTTTCTCCTTTTCATAATGTACAAAAAGGATTTACAGCTCAAACAGGTGATCCAACAGGAAAAGGTGATGGCGGTTCGTCTATTTATGGTATTCTTAATGGTCCTCAACAACGCTATTTTCCAGCAGAAATACGACCTAATCTTAAACATCAAAAACGAGGAACCGTTTCTATGGCTGTTTCTTCATCTAATAATAATCAACAAGACGATATTGAATTAGGTGCGGCTGTTAGCGGTAGTCAATTTTTTATTACGTTAGGAGAAGATCTTGATTATTTAGATGGAAAATATACTATTTTTGGTGAAGTAGCAGAAGGATGGGATACGTTGGATAAAATTAATGCAGCTTATTGCGATGAACAAGGAAGACCGTACCGTGATATTCGAATCCGACATACAATCATTTTAGATGATCCATTTGATGATCCCGAAGGGTTACAAGTACCTGATGAATCACCTGTACCAACCAAGGAACAATTAGAATCCATGCGTATTGGTGACGATGAAGCTTTAGAAGAGGAAGGAGATCCAGAAGAATTGGAAAAATTAAAAAAACAAAGAGAAGCAAAAGCTCAAGCCCTTACGTTGGAAATGGTTGGTGATCTTCCCTTTGCCGAAGTTAAACCTCCTGAAAATATCCTTTTTGTATGTAAATTAAATCCTGTGACAAGAGATGAAGATTTGGAATTGATCTTTTCAAGATTTGGAAAAATCAATAGCTGTGAAATTATACGTGATCGACAAACTGGCGAATCTTTATCTTATGCTTTTATTGAATTTGATGAAAGAGATAATGCTGAAGAGGTATTTAAATATAATAAAGATAAGAGAAAAGGAAAGAATAAAGGAAAGAATAAAAGAAAGGAAGTAAAAGTGATAATATAAAGGGAGAATGTACGTGTATATTAATACAAATACATCTCTTTTTTTATCATTTCTTTTTCCTTCTCATTTTTTAATAATGCAGGCTTATTTTAAAATGCAATCAGTATTAATTGATGATCGTCGTATTCACGTTGACTTTTCACAATCTGTATCAAAACTTCATAAAGATTGGATTTCTAAACGTATGCAAGCAAATTCATCCGGAAAATCAATGGGTGGATTTAACGATTTACAAAAAAGAACACGGTATCGTGAAGGCAATGATAAACAAAGAGGTGATAACTATGATCTTGTTTTTGACGAACACCGTAACTCATCATCATCATCATCATCAAAAAGACATCAACATCCACACCGATCATCTTCAGATAGATCACCTTCTAATAGATACCAACATCATCGTAGACATAGTAGAAGCCCTGACCGTAATCGAAGCCATCGTGATAAACCAGCGTCGTCGTCATCATCATCTTCGTACTCAGATCATAGAAGAGATCATAGAGACAGGGACTATCGTAGTTCAGACCGAGATAGGGATAGGAATAGAGATAAAGATAGAAACAGAGATAGGGATAGAGACAGAGACAGAGATCGAAGAAGATATTAAAAAATAAAAGTCATAATAACGACAACAATTTTGTAATGTAGCATTTTGAATAAAATCTTTTTCAATTTAAAAAAAAACTGTGCAACTAAAATGTCATTTATATACCTTTGAAATAAGATACAAATAAAATGTGCATATATATTTATATATATAATTACAAAAAAAATAATTTATTGAAATTTACGAAATAATTTTGTGACGTATAAATATGATGATTACAAATGGAAATATATAATAGAAGATATGAAATATATATATATATATATATATATAATAACAAGAAAGAAAAGGATAGGAAAAGTTTGGATTAATATATATATATATATAATAATAGTAACAATAATAATAATAATTAAACAATTAATTAGGATGTAATGCAGATTCTAAAATACTTATGGCACTTTTTTCGAGATAGACATTATCATAGGTGAGCAAGTCCAATACATTTGTTTCTTCTACAAATATAACTTCACATCTAGGAATGTTTCTAGCTGCTAATTCTAATTTTTCATTTTCTTCATTAATAATCAATAACATAGTTCCATTATTTTCGCTGTGAGCTTGTTGAATAATTGTATTGAGGTCATGTGTTTTATGAGAATCAATGGTTTGGAAAGAGTCAACAACTGTTAATTGATCTTGTGCGTATTTTGTACTTAAAGCTACTCGTAAACCAAATTCTTGTACTTTTCTAGGCAAATCTGTTCCGTGATCTCTTGGCTTGGGACCAAAGGCAATACCACCTTAAAGATGTATAAAAATTTATATAAGCATAAATAATGATAACATCATATCATCCTATTTTTTTATACATGTATTTATACTTTACCTCCACGGAAATGAGGGGCCTTCATATTACCCACACGAGCTTTACCACGACCTTTTTGTGGAGCAGCTTTTTTTGAACTACCTCTAACATCAGCACGACCTTTTGTTGAGCTTGTACCTTGACGCATATTATCTCGTTGCCAAACAACTACACGATGTAAAATATCTTTACGTAAAGGGGCACCAAATACTTTAGCATCAAGATCTACAATGGATATAGGTTCATTGGTTTTGAAATCACGTAGAAAAGCTTGTAAACGTGAAGCAACTGGAAGGGCTATAATATTGTTTAAATTATATATACATATATAAGTGAATACGTTTATTAAATAAATTAATCCATTTGTAATATCATAATGTGTTTGTATACTTCATTTTATAACTATTACTATTGTTATTACCATTTGTTGAAGTTTCTGAAACTGCTGCAAAGCTACGCTGTTGTAGAACCTATATATTTTAATAATAATAATGATAAAAAAGGGTAGTCTTTTTAATAAAATAACGAAAATAATATTGATAATAAAAATAATAAATCGACAATATTTATTTAAATCAAAATAAAATATACCTTCAAAGTATGGCTGGTTGAAGATCGAGTTGCTGATAATAAAGTATTAAAAAGGGACATTATATTAAATATAGTATTTGAAAAAAAATGAGAGAGGAGAGAAAAAGTTATAGCAACAAAAAAAAGAACCTGAAATAAAAAATTGTTCGGGGTTATAAAACAAAGCCACAAGAATTTGGCACTGATTACCAAATTAAGGCAGCCTACCCTTGTTTGCCTTGCTTTTAAAATATATGAACCCTCTACATAGTTTTTAGTGGTTAAATAAGAATTTAACACACATCATAGTGAATATAAAACAGTTTACTATTTAATAACAATAATGAAATATAGAATTATATTTAAAAAAGTCGACATGAATTTTATTCAGGGTTGATTCAATATTATATTTGTCCCATATTGACGATTTATTTAAATTTTGTGTTTTTCATTTTTATTATTTTTTATAATGAATATTTACTACATGATGTAGTTTACTCTATATATTTCTTATTCATATATTCAAATAAATCACTATTAACCATTTATATATATTTTACTATCTTTAAAGTTTTGGTTGGAAATATAAATAATTTTTATTGAAAATTTCCTTTTTGAGATATTTATGCGTGATAAAAAAAAGTGATCCATAAAAATTGTAATACAAATATTATATCAGCAGAATAACAATAATAAAAAATAAATATATTTATGTTTTAATAACAAACGCTTCTATCACTCCCTTTATATTAAATCAATAATTTTTTTTATTTGTTTTATTTATTTATTATGCTATATACTATATTTATTAATTAGTCAGATTTTTGTTTTTTTGATGCATCTTCATTTACTTTATTGTTGTCTACAATCTCCTTCACTTTTCTTTTAACAAGAGTTGATAAATCATTTACAGTAGCTGTATTCAAATCAGGTTTTTTTGTTGTTGGTAAATCAGTTGGTTGTCCGGTAAGTCCACCTAACACCTTTTTCAACATTTCACTTGCTTGTTCTTCATCCTTTTGTCTAACAGATAACTCAGTAATCTATAGGAGTAATAATAATAATAATAATTAAGATATCTTTTATTAGTAAATCACACACACACACACATATATATATATATGCAAAATCTTACTTTTTCTTCCATATCAGTAACTAATTCTTGAATTTCAGCAATTTCTTTCTTAGCATCTTCGGAAAGTACGGGCTTTCCTTTACCTTTACCACCATCGTTTTCATTTGCATCACCAGATTCTAAAGTTTGTATACGCGCTTTTAATACAGTGGATGCTTTCTTTAATTCTTGTAGTGCTTCTTCTACGGAATCAGATGAGAGTTCTAAGGCTAATGCATATTTATAATGGGCTTCTGCTAACTGTCTATCATCGGGCTTCAAAATGGATTCTTTAATGTCAATGGCTTTTCTAAAATCAGGAAGTGCTGCACTGAATTTTTCTACAATAAAAGGAAAAAAGAGAAGAAATAAAAAAAAAGAGGAAGATGAAAGGTTAGGTAATTTCATGGTAATTAATTAATAATGATACTACAAATATATTGAAAACAACAATACCTGTTTCCAGTGAGATATCACCCAATAATAGTAGAACTTCAGCTAATTTTAATTTAGTGGCATCATCATCATTTTTTTCAAATATAACACGAGCAACATCCAATACATCCCATGCAGTTTCAAAGTCATCATCTTGGGCTCCATCATTTTCTTCTTCCTCATCTTCATCATCATCATCTTCATTATCTCTATCAGTAGTTGATTTGTCATTGAGTTCTTCAGTGTTATTACTTGTAAAGACAGGTTGATCGTCAAAGTGAAAACGTGAATTATTTAATTCAGCTATTATATTAATATATATATATTGATTTTATTAATGGTTGCTATTAATATTATTATTATTATTAATGTTATTATTTTTATTGTTATATTTAATTGTTCGTGTTATATCAATATTATTTTATTTACTATTGGGTGCTTCTGATTCTTCTTTTTGTTTCTCTACGGCTTCAGCAGAAGCTTTGGCTGATTGCCCGAGTACTGAGGTTTGTTGAATAGCATATTCTAATAAAGCGCGACCGTATAATAAATATGCATCTCCATTTTTTGGATCTAATTCGCCATTTAAAATATCTCTATAATAAACCAATATTATTATTAATAATGATAATAATATAATTAAGTTAGTTAGTAATTAGTCAAAGTTTCTATTAGATAAATTAATATATAGCAGTAAGGGTAGTAATGATAGTAATGATAAATAAAGGTAGTTTAAAAATAAATATGATAATATCACAGAAAACTTACAGTTGTTTGCAAGCTTCACCAAATTTATTTGAACTTGACTCGTATTTTTTATTAATAAAATCTTGGTTTCCTTCGTCTAATAATTTTTGAATAGTTGCATTGAGCGTTTCTGTTGACATGATTTATAATATATGTATGTATATATACGTATATTTATAATAAAAATAAAATAAAATAAATATATAAACAGGAGAAGTATTTTTTTCGCGACTGAAAAAAATTTAATAAGCTGGACGGAGATTAAAAAATTAATTTTTAATCAATTACTAATAGGTTCATTTTTTTTCTATAAATTTCTTTTCATTTTCATTTTTTTTTTCTTTTTTTTTGCCTTTTCTTTTATATTTACTTATTTATTACACTAACATAAATATATACCTGATACCTGATGTCTTTAAATATTAATCCTGATCGCCCTTTAATTGTTGGTCCCGAAGTCCCTGTTGAACCTTACCCATTTACAATTGCTGGTACTGTCGTAAAAGGCTTTGGGAGAGGCTCTAAAGAATTAGGAATTCCAACTGGTAATTAGTATATTCAAAGAAAATTATTTATTATATATATTTATAGTAATAATAATAATAATAATAATAATAATAATAATAATAATAATAGTATTCATATATATACATATATACATATATACTCAATATCTATTTTTTGTTCTTATTCTTATTTTTATTTTTATTAGCGAACTTAAATGAAGAAGCACTTGAAAAAATGTACAAAGGATTAGATATCGGTGTTTATTATGGCTGGGCTCAAATTGGCGATATCAATTCTAAAGTGTATCCAATGGTGATGAGTCTTGGATGGAATCCTTATTATAAAAATGAAAAGCGATCAGCTGTAAGTATTGTCATAATATTTTTTATGGGAATAATATAATATATATATATTAATATATTTGTGTGTGTGTATAAATGAAATATAAAATTTGTGAATCAATGGCGCAGTTACAGGATGATCATTATTATATGTTTTTACTCATATTTTTATATATTTATATCTGTATACGCGATTTAGGAAGTTCATATTATACATGAATTTGAGCAAGATTTTTATGGAAGTGATATTCGTGTGATTGTAATGGGATATGTTAGACCGGAACAAAATTATCCTTCTCTCGGTAAATAATGATAATAATAATAAAATAGATATGAACATATAAAAATAAAAGAGTAAGAATTTATATGTATTTTTATATTATATATTGTCAGAGATACTTATTTTTTTTATTTTAAAAACATGAATTTATATTAGATGCCCTTATCTGTGATATTAGAACTGATGTTGAAGTAGCCAAACAATCTTTAAAACGAAAAGCCTATGATGATGCTCAACGCCATTCATTGTTTACTGGTGAAAAATAATTCGTTTAATTTGTTGTAATCTCTTGGAAAAAAAGACTGTTATCTATTTCATTCTCTTATACTACACATGTTTCTTTTATTTATCAAATATATCTACATCATTAATTTATTAAAACTTTGTTATATTTATTTTATAGAAATATAAATATTTTAGATTATATATAAATGCTTTACATATCTGTTCATATAAAATAAATGTTATTTAATGCTATTTCACAATAAACCTTATGCTAGCTGTCCTACCTTAATTTTTTATCGATTCATTTGCTATTTGACTACAATATGGATAAAAAAAAATACTCATCTCCGTTTTTCTATTCTGCTATTATTTCGGCTTCTATACTAAACAATCCTACCTTAATATTTTTTTTTTTTACTAACTCTGGTGAAAATTTACCTCCATAAGCTAACGATTGTGCTATTGGACTACTAACTATAAAGTTAAACGGGTATTTAGCTTTTTAATAAGATTTAATCTAATTCATCTATCCTCGAGTTCATTTAAAAATTCGTCTATATTTAGATAGTAATGATGTCTAAAAAATCAAGCCCAATACTCTGTTACATATGAAGATAAATGGATATTTATATTAAAGTACTAGTCTGTGAATAGCTTTTTCAATATTTTAAAAATAACATATTTCACACTGTCATGGTTGTTTGTTATAAAAGTATCGATTTAGGATAAAAAAGAATATATAACGTTTTATTTATAAACTCGAAATATTACATATGCCTAGTAATTTAATTGTTATTTTTAAAAACATTAGAGCAAAGGCAGAGTAGAGGGGTATGTAGTAAAAAAAAATTACCACGCACTTACTACGTGGATTTTTATATATAAAATTATAAACATAAGACTAAATGAATCCGTCATCTTGAAAAAAAACGAGCCAAATCAACTTGAATAAAGAAAGTAATCCAAATTATTTTGAAAAAGGAAAAATATCCAACCTGATTGAATCAAAAAATAGCACAGCCTTAACTAATGAACGAATCAAACATCCTGACTGAAAAATACCAACCATCTTGAACCATAAATAGCTACAGGCAATTTTTTATCCCTGTTTGGTTCTCTAGATATCTTTGAAATTTATACACTTAAAATTCTGGAGAGCAGATTAGTCGGGTTCAGTTATCTTCAAGCATAATTTACCATTGTATGGCAGTAAAAAAAATCCATCATTGAGCCAAACTAATAGTATATACTACAAGCGAAATAACTTTCGGATTGAAATTACAATTAGCTTGTAAAAAAAATCGACTCGCGTCACTCGATTTTCTTCATTGCTTTATTTTACTCTCTACTTTATAATAATATTATCATTTTAGTTAATGTATTTATTAGGTATTGGGCGACCTATAAAAAAAATTATATATATTTAGTATAAAAAATAAATTTTCTTATAAATATATAGTATGGGTATTTCCTTTTATGGACTCTAATAGCTCTCATAACGTGTGAAGTTGACTCTGTAAAAGGGTCATCAATTTCTGATGGTTACTTTTTTTTTATGCTGCAATCAAATTGTACATGTTCGTTCTCATTTTTTTTTTCTTTTTTTTTCTATCTATCTTAATTTATATTACATAACATTACTTTAGTATTTTTACTAATTGATTAATAAAAATAAAGCTACCACATGCTTTAAAATCATCTTTTTGATGACCTTTTTTTTAGTATGTATAATCACATTTTATTTGTGTGATCTTTGTATACATGATCGTTAATATTTTTTTATTATATATTTTTTATTTTTATATAATAATTCTACAAAATTAAGAATAAGCGTTTTGACGGGATATTTATAACTCTTTTTAAAAACATTGAAAAATGTACATTGTTACTTTCCGAGTTCAATGATCATTATTTTTACAAGAAAAATAAAAAAACTAAGCATATATACATTGAGCAACGTTTTTTTTACCCATCAGCTATTCTTTATTTCTTTTTTTTTAATTTTTTTAATTTAAAAATGTACTGTAATAAAACAGTAAGTCCTTGATTTTTATTAAAAAATAGTATATGTGTATATTATATTACTAACTGTGAATAATTTATTTTTATATCTAGATGTTTTGAATTAAAAAATGATATTTGAACAAAAGAGAAAAAAAAAATGATGCAAATAAGCTCTATACATAAATTGATATGAAATTTTTTTGTAAAGTTAGGAATTATTTTTCATTATCATTGGCTTGAGTGTCGCCATAACTAAATTTAAAGATTCCTAAGAATAACAATAAATAAATAAATATATAAAATATAAACACAGTAACAAGGTAATCAATAAATTGTATCAAACGCAAATTTAAATAAATCAGATATTTTCACTTTTTTAGTTCATTTTTTACCTCTAATTTTAGGTGCCGAGAGCCAATATTTTTACTTGGATTAACAAATAAATCAAACATGTCAGATGCGTCTTCGCCATCAATTTTAAGATCTTCATCGGCTTCAATGGCTTCTTCTAACCCTCCTTCAGTAGTGCCAAATACAATTAAGAGATGACTATAATAATTATACAAAATTAGATATTGAAAAAAAAAGATCATTCAAGTTGAATGTTAATAAAAAAATTATAAGCAAATAAATATTACTTTAAATAACGCTAATAAAAATACCTACTTGAACGATTTTTCAATATTAACATTAGAATATATATCTTGGCTAGTTTTGTCACTAATACCAATTGTAAAATCATATCCATCCTGTCATAATATAAAATAGCAATAATAATAATAATAGAGAAAATTCATTTAAGCTTTACTATTTTATATAATATAACATATAAATATAAATTTAATTTTACCTTGTAAGGAGATTCCGTGATTATTCTTGAAAATGTGGATGCTAGACGTATATTATAACCCCAGTACAATCCGGCTTTTTCTCTTGGTATTTTTGGACTAACAACAGTTGCTTGTATAGGAGGTTGACCTTTTCTTGTTTCTTTTGCCGAGATAGGTGAAGATAATTCCAATGTGACGCGAACACCTGGTTGTATACTTTGATCTACTTTAGCTCTTCTATAACATCCAATATCTACTAATGTACCTCCCTCTTTAAAATACTGACCGATAGTGACGCCTTCTCTATAAAGCGTTACTTCTTCCATTGATGGATGATGGGGAACTTCTAATCTAGGTAATAGACCTAATATATATAAATCCATTGAAAATTAACTTTTGCTACCCTTTTAGTTATAACGTAGAATTAAAAATAAAATAAACTTGAATTTTTAATATACCTGCAGCCTTTAAATCTTCATGAAATGGTACTAATGTTTTACGCATATACTGTGGTGTTTCCATATGCTGAAATATTCTAGCTAAAAATAAATTTGGATTGATTTTTTGACTAGCATTTGGTTTATCTTCATATATAACTACTTCATCCACATTAAAAATAGCTAAAGATCGTGCAATCTATTGTTTATATCAAACATTTATTGGTTTATATATGAGTGATATCATTATTATCATTATTATTTTATTTTTAGTTATGAATATATAAATAAATCAATTATTATTTTACCTGACCAGCCAGAATAGTTTTTAAATCAAGCGTAGGAGCTGCAGAAATAATACTACTAGGAATAGCTATAGAAACAGTATAAGATCGAGGTATCCCAGTTATTGTAGGTTGTTGTTGATGTGGGTTGTTTGACTTTTTTTGTTGTTTTCTTGGATTTTCACGATCATAATCTGGTCCTGATAAAAATTGATTATCATATGATTTTGTCTGTTTTCTCTATTTATATATATATATATATATATATATTAATATATTTTATAAATAATTATAAGAATAAGATATAAAATATATTTTCTATACTTTTTTATTATTATCGGGCATGGTGTTATATGCAAGAGAAAAAAAATAGGAAAAAAACTTTTTTAAGGTAAAAAGGCGAAAGCTTCAAAAAAAAAAAGAAGCGGGAATTGAAAATTTAAAAAAGCATCAAAACATAGTTTTTTTTAGAAACATTTTCATATACAGTACATATTTAACTGTGTTTTCTAAACGTCATTGTTTAAAAAAAGAATGTTAATCATTTTACTCCTAAATAAAAGAGTACCAACATAACTGCCAAGTTTTGAATTATTTTTTATAATAAATTGTTCGAACAATAAAATATTTGATGATGTGAAAAATGACTTGGCTTATGAGTAGTTTATATAAATGTCATTTAAAGTTAGAGTCATAGCTTTTTGTAACATAGCACATATGACCTGACCTGATGAAATGGCCTGTCTGACCAAAAAATAAAAATTAAAAGCCAGCCAAAAATATTTATTGATTTTTTTTGGCTTCTTCCTTTTTCTTTTTCTTTCTTTTTTTCTTTTTATCTTTTTTATACTTTTTTATTTATTTTATTAAAAAATATAAATACATATATATATATATAACTATATTCTTGTAATAATAACAATAACAATAATAATATAATGGTAAATATTTAAATAATAACAATAAAAAAAATCAAAACAACTGTTGTGTTGGTATAAATAGATGATAAAAAAGTTTAAATATAGTTACTTAGATGATACATCATTTATTATATTTATGAATAGGCTGATCAACTTACTGAAGAACAAATTGCTGAATTCAAGGAAGCCTTCTCTTTATTTGATAAAGTATGTATCTTTTATTTTTTATATCCTTATTTTCACCCTACTAATATATAATAACGTTTTCATTCTATAAATTAATATTCATAAAAATTTTATTTGTTTACTTTTATTTTTTTTATTTTTTTATTTTTTTATTTTTTTATTTTTATTTTTTTAAAAAAAAGGATAATGATGGCTCTATTTCTTCCAAGGAACTCGGTACTGTTATGCGTTCTCTCAACTTAAATCCTACTGAAGCCGAATTACAAGATATGGTAAGTCTTTTTTTTTTTTCCTTTTGATGTTTCGGGGTTAAAGTGTATACAAATATGGGATATAATAAAAAAGGTGATGATGGATAAAAGGGATCAGTTTTTTTTATCTTTTGGGGAGAAAGGCCGAGATAGAAAGGGATCAAGGTTATACCAAGATCAATGGTTAACTTCTTTATTTAGAAAAAATTGTATCGAGGATAATAATACTAACAATAATAAAAAAGGACCCTTTAGTCTTGGCATCCTGAAGGAGGAAAAGGTCAAGGGAGGAAGGGAATGTGTTTTTTTAATAATATAAAATACTAACCACTGATTTTTGTTTTAATTTTTTATTGATAAAAATAATAGGTTAATGAAGTAGATAGTGATGGTAATGGATTAATTGACTTTAGTGAATTCTTAACCATGTTAGCCAGGTAATAACGATAAAAAATAATAAAAATAAAATAAAAATAGTAAAATTAATGATATATTTTGACATCTATTCAATTATTTTATTTTATTTTTTCTAAATAGAAAAATGAAGGATACTGATTCTCAAGAAGAAATTCAAGAAGCTTTCAAAGTAAATTTTATCCTAATTTTACATATCAATGACGAACACAAAATATAATTTTCAATTATTAAACCTTTTCCTTTTATAATTTTATTTTTTAGGTATTTGATAAGGATGGTAATGGTTATATTTCTGCTGCTGAATTACGACATGTTATGACTTCATTAGGTAAAAAAGATAATAAATAAAAAATCTGAAACAATGGACTATAAATATTTATTTAATCTGATAACTCATTTTGGTATTTATTTATTTTTTTAACAAACAATAGGTGAAAAACTTTCTGAAGAAGAAGTAGATGAAATGATTAGAGAAGCTGACGTAGATGGTGATGGTCAAATCAATTATGAAGAATTTGTTAAAATGATGGTAATAAATAAATAATGATTATATTATGTATGGTTATTATATTATGATGAATGGCTTTATACTCATTTTATTTTTTATTTTTTATTCAATTGCAATGTCTTATAGATGTCCAAATAAATATGTTAATTTATATAAAGTTTTCACTTTTTAAAAAAATTAGTTATTTTATATTTTATATTTTTGTGTGTTCCTATTTCATATACTTTTTTATATTTTTTTTTTTCGTTTATTTTGTAAATCCAAATAAATATTATTAATCATCATATTAATTAATTATATAAGAATCAGTATTATTGTTAATATATATATAAATATATAAATATATTCTATTATTTAATGATAGGTTGTTTTCATAATACTATATCTTTATATTTATTCTCTTCATTATCTGATTCCAATTCTTGATAGTGCTTTAAGTATTTTAATGTACAAGTAAATTGGCGACGTACATATTTTGCCATAGCTAATCCACTGTTTTGTTGTAATAAGGTAGAAGAGCTTGATGTGAAGGGATATTCATCAGCTTCATCTAAATTTGATAAACTTGATTTAATCATATCAATCAATCCATTAATATATTTGGTTGTAATCTATAATAAACATACATAAAAATAGAATGAATAAATTTGATGTGTTAGATTATTATTATTATTATTATTTCAATTTTAATTGCACTTTTTCTTTATTCTATTGTATTTATTTTTACCTTATCATTATTTTGTTGGAAATAAAATATACATTGATTCAATATTTCTACAAATAATTCTAAGTTAACAACAGGATCCATACAGCTATCGGCAATTTTAAGACCCTTTTGTAAACATTCCAAAATTCGTTTATTTTCGACTTCGTTTTGTTGTTGTAATAGGTTATCTACTCTATTTCCATCTTCGTTTTCATTTTCGCCTTCATTTTGGCTTTCAATTTGATTTTCATTTCCATTTTCATTTTCATTTTTATTTTTATTTCTCCAAAGATGGCTGGCTAAATAAACGGCACGACATCGATCCGGTTTTTTTAATAGTTTTGATCCATGTAAAGCAGCTCTGGTAATTAAAGAGGTATAGTTTTCTTTAGAAAATCCAATAGTTTGATATAAAGAACCAATGATAAATATGATTGCTTGGTATTGGGCTTTAGAATCTGAAATGGATTCTTCATAGACATTAAATCCTTGTACAAAAAATTCATACGCTAAATCTTCAAATCCAGATACATCTGCACTTTGTCCTGCCATTAAGAAGTATTGCAAACAAGATCCTGTCATATGTTCACATTGTTTATATAATATAGATATCACTTGATGGATAAAACGGAATAAGGCTATCGTCTTTTTTTCCCAAATCTCATTCTAAATAAAATATAAAAAAATTCAAAAAATATAATATTTATTTATATATAAATAAGACGACACCAAGTATTCTAGACTTTTGTTTTTATAATCTTAAAAAAAAAGTAGTAAGTACATTACCTGCTCAACTTGTTTCTGATAGCGATGACTAAGTTTGAGCGCTGAAGTTATCAGTGAAGGGAATGTGTATTTTATTTGATCTTTATCTTCACCTAATTGGCGTCTTGTTGCAGATAATAACTAAAATTTATAATAATAGTAAATTCAGTATACCAATTCTTATTAAAATAATGAATATAAATATAAATATATATTTGTAAATATATTACCAAAAATTGTTTATCGTTTTCTTTTGATTGAAAAAGGTGGATAATTTTTGCAATATATAATTGATCATCAGTAACATCTTCTTCATAATAGAACGTTGTGCTTTCATTTCTCTTTTGTAGTAATACATTGCATAATTCTAATACGGTATGGACATCCTCTGGTGTTTCAATTAATGTTCCTTTTGATAACATACTCGTTACAATAGCCAACGCTAGCCTACGTCGTGTATTATATGACTGTTGTTCAAAGAGAGTATTGTAGTTTTGTAACATCAATAATGTTAAAATAGAGTCATATTGTTGAATAGGTGCTAATAAAAGCGTCATTAAATGTTCTTCAGTAGTTTTGGAATGTAAATCAGTTGAATCAGCATATTCCACACATTTATCTTTACAATAAATTAAAATTTGATCCATATAATCAAGTCTTTCAGGATAGCATGAGAGAGAGAGATTGGTTATTGCTACAAGAAGTTCCATTATGTCTTGAATAGATAGATCTTTTCGTGCCTATTATATTCACGTAAATATGAATATATGAATATATATCATTAATATTCGTTTTTTTTAAAAAAATTCTAATAATCTGAATTGATAATTTATCAGTATTTTTTTTTTTTTTTTTTTTTTTTTTTTTTT
>MU611933.1:0-66481 GCA_025201675.1 Cunninghamella echinulata
GTGGAGTAAAAAAAAAAAAAAAAGAGAGAGAGAGAGAAAGGGCGAAAAATTAAAAAATTAAAAAAAAAAAATTGAATATAAATTTTTCAATAGTGACTGAGTTTTCAATATAATTATAAAAATAAAGAAAATAATACTTTATAATAAAGCTATGTGTTTATTTATTAGCTATAAACGTAGACATATATACAAAAAATATTATATATAAAAAAGAAATATCGTTTTATGTTTTATTAGAAAAAGAAAATTGATAGAAATATATTAAAAAAAGAGAAAAAATTGTGGGTATATCCATAACACGTTTCTCTTGATTGTGATTGGCCAATAAATAATTACTAAAGATCTTCCTATAATAGCGATCAGAGTAAGCTGATCATATCATTATACTATCTTATATTAATAAAACTCTATATATATATATATATATATATATATATAAGAATTTCTATATTATTTTTAACACTCAGATATATATACATATATGTATATACTATTATTATTTTTACAAATAAATCCTTCAAGTTTTTTTTTTTTATGTTATTGGTTACACGGTAGTACTCAAACTATAGTCCACCATGAATAGTGAGTTTTAGTATTTTAAATAGAGTACATGCTTGCATGAATATGATTACCTAATATTAGAAAAGGGTAATTAGTATAAAAGTTAGTAGATAAATATAGTTATAAATAAATAAACTTTTTTATCATTTTTACACAGTTCATCACAGAATAAAAATCTATGGTTATACCCAATAGCGGGGAAATAGTAGCAATGATGGCACGTGTATCGCACTTTTAAATACCTTAGTTAAAGAATAAAATAAAGGCATGTATGAATATATATAATATCATTTTTATATACAAAATCCATATCTAGAATATTAAAGTTATATGGTTTGACATTTTTCATATGTTAAATAAAAAAGGATAATAAAAATTGATTGGTTTTGTTCGGATTAACTTCTTTTTAAAAATTGTTCCTTTATTTTTTAAATAGCGGCGATACTTAATTTGGTCGAAATATATCTGAGTATTTTTTTTTTTCTTTCATTCCTTCCTTCCTTCCTTCCTTCTTTTCTTCACTTTTATATTTTATATTATATTTTATATACTTATGTTATAGTTCCCTTCCTTATATATATATATATATTTATCTATTAATTCATTTAATCTTATTTCTTTTATTTTTTTTTAAAAAAAAAAATTGTAATTATATCCTTTTTTCTTTTCCTTTTATAAAATATCTTAATCGTACTAGATTATATATATATCAAAATGAATGCATATTCTATTGCAGCATTTGCAACTGTAGGAGGTATATAAACCTGATAAAAAAATAATAATAGTATATTTTAGTAATTTATATATCAAACAAAATTGCATGAATTTATATTTATACAAAACATAATATTTATTATTATTATTATTTAAAATAATTAGGGTTACTCTTTGGTTACGATACTGGTGGTAAATAGATCAATGATTAGTTCATAAATAAATAAAATAAAATGACTGAAACCCTTGTTAATATATATATATATCTACTCTTTTTTTTTATAATGTACGTTATAACTAGTTATATCTGGTGTACTTAAACCTATTCAAGATGAATTTAATCTTAGCACAGAGGAAAAAGAAATAGTAGTGGGTGCTCTTACTTTTGGGGCGATTTTCGGAGCGATTTTCGCTGGTATTGTAAGTATATTTATATATTGTTACATAAAAAGAATTTTTTTCTTTATATACATGGTTTAATATATATATATATATATATATATAATTTTTTATATTTGTATCATGATATAGTGTTCTGATAAATATGGTAGAAAGGTAATAAAAAAATAAAAAAAAATAGAGTGAAATAATAATAATGATGATGGACTAGTTACACATAGAAACTTTAAATATTCTGGATTTTTTTTCTCACCCTTTCTTTATTATTATTTAATTATAATAGTTGTTAATATTATTCTCATCCATTGTTTTTATTGCTGGTGCTCTATTAATGGCTTTGTCTCCTAACTTTGCTTGTTTACTTGTTGGCCGTTTAGTTGTTGGTGTAGGCGTAGGTGTTGCATCCATGATTGTACCTGTTTTTATTAGTAAGTCAAAAAAAAAAAAAGGAAATTGTTACACAGAAAAACTGTATCGAAAAGGATCTAACATTTAAATATTCTTTTTTTTTAAAAAAAAAAAATAGGCGAAATTGCACCTAAAGAAATCCGTGGTAAATTAACAACATTAAATACACTAGTTATTACTTTTGGTCAAGTAGTGGCTTATATTTTCAATATTGCCTTTGCCAATGTTCATGAAGGATGGAGATATATGTTTGGTGTAGCAGCCATTCCTCCTCTGATTCAATTGGTCTTTATTGCATTTTTACCTGAATCACCTCGACAATTGATTATTTCTGGTAGACAAGAAGAAGCTAAAAAAGTTATTAGAAAGATTTATGGAAATAAAGCCACCGATGAATTTATTGATGAAGAAATTAAAAACATTGTGAATGATATTGCTATTAGTCAATCTGGTAAATTCTCTGATTTTAAGAAAGTAGAACATTATAAACCTCTTATTATTGGTAAGTCCATTTTACATCTATAAACTATTATTTTTAAAAAAAAAGAAAAAAAATCCCCCATATCTTTTATAAACAATACCAAGGGTGATGATATTAATTTTTCTTTTTCTTTTAGCATGTTTACTTCAAGCTGCTCAACAGTTATCTGGATTTAATGCAGCAATGTATTATGCAGCAACCATATTAAGAATGGCAGGGTTTAGAAGTAATCAAGATTCGACAACAGTAGCCATTATTGTATCGGTTACCAACATGTTATTCACCTTAGTGGCAGTATTATCAATCGATCGTATAGGAAGACGTAAAATATTAATTATTTCAATGTTAGTGATGGTTGCAGGTTTAATATCACTTGGTGCTACCTTTGGCGCCCAGCAAGGTAAAATTATTATAGCACAAATAAACATATTAATAAAAAAAGTAGTGTATTATTCATCAAACGTATATTTTCTTTTCTTATTTATTTCATAAAAAATTAGGATTCATTCCAAAGCAAAACAATTGTGGAGATTATTCTAGTCACTGTGCAAGATGTGTGATGGATGATGGTTGCGTTTGGTCTACCAGTAGAAACTTTTGTGTTGCCAAAAATGGTACAAACCCTGATGATATCTTTGATAGTCCCACCGGATGCCCACCTCGTAGTAACGATAAAGCTATTACTGGTGTTTTAATCACTTCTTTAATCGTTTATGTTGCAAGCTATGCTTTAGGCTTGGGATATAACCCATGGTTAATTCAAAGTGAAATATTTACAACATCCATGAGAGGAAAAGCTAATGGTATCTCAACTGCGGTAAATTGGATTTGTAATTTAATCGTTTCTACATCCTTTCTATCCTTGACGGAGGCAATAACTACGGGTGGTACTTATTTCTTTTATGCTGGTCTTTCTATTGTTTTATGGATTTTTATTTATTTCTTAGTTCCAGAGGTATAACAAAATAGTAATATAATTTTTAATAATAACTGGCTAAGGTAGCTAATCTAACTAATATTTTTCATTTCTTTTTATTATTATTAACATTACACAAACTTAGACTGCAAACTTAACTTTGGAAGAAATACATCAAGGGTTTATGAAAAAGTGATCACATTTTATTTCATTTTATTATTTTTATTTTACAAGTTCAATACTAAATGCATACTCTTTGTATAATAGATTTATATTACGTCTTTTAATTTCTTTTTTACTTATACTTTAATTAATTCTCTGGAAGATTGTTATTATTATTATTATTATTATTATTATTATTATTATTTTTATTATTGTTACTATTAAATTTTATTTTTATTACTGAAGCTTTATTAAAAGATAAATAAAATAAAATTACTATTACATTTATGGAGTAAAAAAAAGATATATATTTAAAAGAGATAATAATCGAAAAACCAATTTAAAATAAAAGCGAGGTCTTATTTTCCACGTAAACATTTTCCCCTTCTTTTCATTCTTTAACAATCGATGCATAATATAAACTTCTGCATTTATATGATATATATTAATCAAAAAAAAATAAAAATAAAAATAAAAAAATTAACACTATTTATAGTCAAAAAATAATTAAGAGTGAAGCTATCTCTTGATTTTCATTTTTTCAAATGTCAAGAGGTATTCTAACAGCTTTTTTATATTTTATTCTTCCAGCCAATCTATTATAAAGTCATTTGTTTTAAATATTGTTTGGAAACTTTAGATTCTAGAGAATTGATTGATGTTACTATAAATGAATATTTATTAATGAAGAGTACCTCAAAAATGGAATGAAAAGTATTAATTTTTTATAGAAAAAAGAAAAAAAGAAAAAGAATGACTCTTGTTATTTTTTACATATTTATTGTTTAGCCATATATTCTAAAGTAACGATTAGTATCTTTCGATCATAGATATTATACTCATACACCATTTTTCATTTTTTTTCGTCATGAGGGTTGTTTATTTGTTGATCATATTATTTTGTATTACTATGATTATTATCACTAAACTTCTGAATGAGAATTTTTGGTTTGATGTGTTTTTCTTTTTATATATATGAATATATTATCACTATTTATTTCCAATAGATATGTATATATAAAGATAAAAATAGCGAATAAATAGAACTACAATAATTTTTACCTATAGTAATAAAACAGCAAAATAAAATCGATAAAAAAGAGAAAAGAAAAAAGGAAGAAAAATAAAAAGGTAACTATGTAATAGAAAAAGAGGAATAGGAAAAATTATAGTATTATATATAATAGTAAAAATGCATTTTTACAAAGTAATAATAATAATAATAATAAAAATAATAAAGTATATAATAAATTATGTGAAATAGAAGAATATTAAAAAGGAAGGTTTTTTTTTACTTTTTTTAATTAAAAAAAATAGAAAAAGTAATAAGAGAAGAGAATAATTGAAAAGAAAATATAAATATAATATACTGTTATTCTAAAATAACACGAGCAGGCAATAACACATTATCATCTTCATCAATAAATAAAGGACATAACATTAATTTAATATGACGATCATTTTCATTTGATGTAGATGACGTTGTCGTTGTAGTGCTGTCTTGATGTTGATGATCATCATCATCAATGGCTGTCATAATATCTTGATTATAAAGTGTACCAGAAGGGAAAGAACGAATGATCACGTCATTCTCGCCACCATGTAACTCCAAAGAAAGCCTTGCACAATGATCCAATAAAGATTGCCATTCTGTTGATTCCGTTAATTGAGCAGGATCTGCATCCAAGATATGACAAATATGTTGTGTAATAAGCATACGAGCTGCATGAAGGTAATCTTGTGTAGCGGGATTACGAGCCAAAGATTGTACCGTTTGTCTTCGATACCATTTTGCAAAACTAGCTCCAAGTGTACTGTGAAACCGAGTTAATTGATCTTGATAAGCTGTATTAAGGAGTACTTGATTTTCTGTACCAAAAGGTAATGGATGTAAATAATATTCCAAAACATGATGAAATAAATCCTCTTCTACTTGACGTTGATGCAAAGCTGTCTTTGTCCATGTTTTAGCAAATCCTGCCACCAATTCCGCCCATTTGGTTAATTGTTGTGATAAAATGGCTGAATTCAATTCTTCATGGGAGGATAATTGATAAGGTTGATGATGTGATTGTAAGGTTGAAATGATTTCTTGTTGCTGTTTGGTTGTTATTTCCATTTGTCTTAACTGTGCTTGTAATATTTCATTTTCTTCCAAAAGATGACTATAAGATTTATCTACGGTAGCAATACTTGGTTGGGGCTCTGTTGGTGCTCTAATACAATCATCAACAGCTACAGTATTTGAATGATGATGATGGTGGTGTTTATGATGTCTTCTAGAATTTTCTTTGTTATTATGGTGACTAGTATTGGTATTATTATGATTATTACTATTGTTATGATTTTTGCTATGATTATCAGTATTAAGATGATCATGACCATGAATCATATCATCATCTATACCATCAGAATGATGAATATCATCGTGATTATTACGATTGATACTGTTTTTATTATTATTGTACATATTATTTTCATCTAAGTGGTGAAGGCTACTATGATCATCGTCAATAATATCGTCATCCACGTCATCATGAGTTAAGCTAAGCTCACTTCCAAACCCATCCGTTGTTCTATCCCCATATTCAGCAGCAACCGACCTTGAAGTTAAAGATCTCGCATATTTTTCATCATCACCTTGGCTTGCAATGGTATCAATATCTAAAGCCCCAATATCATCCTCTAATTCAAATCTAATATTATTATTATTATTATTATTATGATTGTTGCTGTTGTTGCTATTTAATAAAGAAGTTGAATTGGGAATACCGTCAAGTATCATATTGTCATCTTCTTCTTCGGCATCTTGAATCAAACGACTCTTTTGTGTATTAGTACTAATAACTGACTCTTGATCATCCACAGTAGCTGCTACACTCCAAGTATCTGTATCACGAGAAGACTTTGTATTATCATATGCATCCAAAAGATCCGTTTTGCGCAAATAAGCTTGACGAGGTGTAAGACCATCCCAGGTACGCTGGTGAAAAAGCTCTTTTTCGCTACCTTCATAAGATGAAACGGAACTCATTTTTTTTTCTTTTTCTTATTATTGTTGTTTAATGAAGTGTGTATGTGTATGTATAAATTGGTTATCAATAATTATTTATATATATTTATATATATAAAAAGAACAAAGGAAAAGAAAAAAAAATATTTATTAAATAGATTTATATGAAAAGATAAAAAAATAAATAAATTAATAAAGGTTTATATAAAAGTAAATAGATTGGTAATAAAAAAAAAAAAAGAAAAAAATTTAGTGAGAAAAAAAGAGAGAAACAAAAAAAAACTCGCCAAAATATAAATCAAAAAATTGAAATTCCGCTCCATTATTTTTAAAAAAGAGTAGAGAATTATTTATTTATAACAATGACATGAAATGATTATTAATATATGATTATATATTGCGATAGTAAAATAAAAGAAAATTAGCTTTGATTATTATAATAATTTATTTTAAGCATCAAACTTTTCTAAAATAGCCTTCATCGCCTTAGCAGATTCTTGTAATCTTTGTTCTTCTGCTTCATTTAAAGGAATATCAAAGATTTCTTCAATACCTTTATAACCAAACTTAACAGGCATGGATAAAACACAACCTAAACGAGGAATATATGTTGATAAAGGACGAACATCTTTTTTGTCTAAAATAATGGACACACATAAATCCGCTGCACAAGCCCCGATCCCATAATAAGTAGCACCTTTTAATTTGATGATTTCTAGAGCCTTTCCAGCAATATTTTTTTCAGTTTCTTCTTTATTTAATTCTTGAATCTGAGGGAATTCTAATAAAGGTTTTCCAGCAACGGTAGCAGCACCCCATGCAATAAATTGAGAATCACCATGTTCACCAAGAACATAAGCATGTACGGCTTTGGCATTAACATGTAAAATACCTGATATTAATGTACGAAGTCTAGTGGAATCCAAATATGTACCAGATCCAAAAACTTGATTTTGTGGTAATCCACTTAATTTTTGCGCTATTTGTGTTAATACATCCACTGGATTAGATATCAATAACATAATAGCATTAGGGTTGATAGGTTTCATTTCACCAATTATACTTTCTAAAATTTTATAGTTACGCCCAACAAGCTATTTTTATTTTTATTTTTAAAAAATGAATACCCTATTTAGTTTCATCCTTATCATTATTTTTTATCAGCAGTATTTCCCTTTTATTTTATTTTATTTTTTAAAAATAAATAACTTACTTCAGTACGAGGTTCACCATCTTTTTGTTTTGCACCAGCAGTAATAACAATAATATCTGCTTGACCAGCTTCTTTATTTGTAGCAGCCTTTACCTTACAAGAGCTAGTGCCAGCAGCATCGCTTAAATCCAAAACTTGGCCTTTTACGATTTCTGGAACAACATCAACAATCATGATTTCAGAAGCTATATTTTTTAATAATAAAGCATAAGCAACAGAGGCGCCAACTGCACCACCACCAATAACTGCGATTTTTTGAGGCATGACAATAATAAAAAATAAGGAAATATGTATAAGATAATATAAAAAATTGAGAGTGAGGAAGAAAAAAGAAAACCCCCAGAGAAAAAAAATAGTTTATATTTATATTTATTTTTTTTCTTTTTCGTTTGCATTAAAAAAATATATCGGACGGCGTTTTAAAGATAATCCCAAATCTTTCTCAACACTCTAAAAAAAACAATCAATTAGAAATGGTCTGATTTTTTCTTTGATGATCGGAAAAAGCGCCCAGATCTTAGGATAGATAGCACTTTTTTTTCATTTTTTTTCTTTCTCTCTCCATTTCACTTTCCATATATTGATAAAAGAAATAGTATAAGATGTTTTTTTTTTTAATTGTTTATTTATATATCTCGAATTGTCTATCAAAAAGAAGCTTCCAGTGGAGTTTTATTAAAAAAAGTCAAACACTTTTAAAACAAAAACATACTACATAAAACGGAATAATTACGAAAAACTCATTAGATTTATATGGAAAGAATGTTGTGCATTATAAAATATATTGCCTAATTATGACATTTTAATGCATGTGGAAAAATGATCTTGTTAAAAAAGAAAACCCTTACATACTACATTGATCTTAAAAAAATCTACGTAAAAAAGAATAAACTTAAAACTAATCTAAATTAGGAAATTGGATGGAATTATAAAGAATAAATCGTCAGTATGTATTATATAATCAATACCAGTTTTGTTTTTATTTTTTCATATTATGTTAGTAAATAAAAATAATTATTATACATGTTTTTGAATAAAATTATAATGGAATCTTAGATTTTTTTGAAGAATATTTAGATCTGTAATAGGATCTAATAGGGCCGTAGAGAATAAATAATTCCCATATATTAATAAGAAGGAAGTTACCAATTGAGTATGCCCAGAGTTGATATCTAAAAGCTTTCGGTAATACATTATGTCCTAAAGGTATATTATATGGTTCAATATAAAAATCAGGTCTAGGATAACCAAGCTCAACTAAAGTATCTGGATCACCGCAATTTAATTTCATCAAGCATCCAAATACGTTTGGATCTGATATATTTTTAAAAAAAATACGTATGAATGAATATGTCACAATGATAAACTGTTTTTACTTTTTTTTTCTTTTCTTTCATTGTGTTTTTACCTGCTAGTTCCCAATAGCTAATAATGGCAACAAAAAGGGCCCATACAAATAAAAGTAGATAATTGCGATACCATGCCTTTCTATATATATAACCATAATTAAAAACAAATCCAGAATTGATAAATTGGTATAATGTAATAAAAGTAAGGATGTCAGCTTCAAAAGAATTTCCTAAAAGCTGCCACTTATTAAATGGTAAGGCACTTGCATTCCACTCATTACAACGAAAGAAGTCATCTCTTGTATATAACCAAATATAAGCACCTATTAAAAACCATGCATTGATAAAGAGCTGGCCAATAACTGATAAAAGAACCTCAGCACTAAGAATTCTTGCCGTTGGTCGACGATCCGATAATTTTTTAGCTGCTCCAGATTGAGTCACAGCAAAGGAACAAAAGAGTGTCTAATATATAAAATATAATAAAAATAGATATTTTGATTAAAAAACTTTGTCATAAAATTTTTCTTCTCTTTTTTTTTAAAAAAAACCAATCTTTCTTTTAACCCATATTTTCTTCAACCCGTATATATATATTAAGTAAAAATCACATACAATAAAAGCATCAATTAAAATAAAATTCCATTGGGAAAAAGACATAGTATAATAAAAAGTACAAAACTTAACCGTAACCATGGTTTGACCATACATAATAAGGTAACGATAAGAAGCAAAGCTGGTTGCTAAAGCAGCTCGTCCTTGTCTTAATAGTTCAACACAAGAATGAATGGAACGAGTAGATGTACTAAAAGGAGATACAATTGATGCTTCTGCTTCAGACATAGCAAGCCCAACATGAGCCGTTCTTAATGCACCACAATCATTTCCACCATCACCACACATAGCTGTCACTGTTCTTTCCATAAATAATTCTACACATTCCATTTTATCCAAAGGTGTCATACGAGCAAACACACGAGTATGTAAAAGATAATCACGCATTTGATTATTTTTTACAAGTTGTCGAAAAGCTTTTCCAGTAATAGCTAATTCAACTTGATTGGTTTCTAAAGCTAAATCCAAATCAGGCTCAATTATACCTGTTTCCGCATCTTTCCACACAATATTATTATTATTATTTTGTTGTTGTTTAATAACTGCTTTTTCATCTAAATCATTCTTTTCTTGATCGCTATTAATTACTGTCGTTTCATTTGTAATATCACCTACAAGCACACGTACAGGAGGAACCAATCCACACTGTTTACCAATAAATATTCCTGTTAAAGCATTATCTCCTGTAATCATGACTGTTCTTGTATCACCTTTTTTCAATTCGGCAATTGCATCCTTCGTATCTTCTTTTAATAAATTCTTAAATAATACCAAACCAAAGAAGGAAAGATTCGATTCCAATTCATCTCTTGTCCAAGAAAGCACAATAGAAGGATCTATCACACCTAAATCACGATAGGCTATACCAAGTACATAGCAACCTTCATAAGCTAAATTAGAAGTGACCCGATCAAAATCATTAGGTACTTTTCCATTACTAATTGTTTTAATACGTTCGAAAGCTCCTTTACAAAATATATAAATACGACCGGTTTCAATGTTACGTACTACTACAGACATGGATGCACGAGCATGCTGGAATTCAAATCGTTGTATAATTTCAAGCTGTTCCCGTTTTTCATTATTATGAGGATGATTAATAGTGATAATATCATGCTCTCCATCTGTTGATAAACTTGCTCCTGTCGCTTCTACCATTACTACATCTACAAAATTACCAACTAACGTATCATTAAGTGTTGTTACGGAATGACATGTTGATAATCCCCATTTTAATAGTTGATGAACTTCATTATCTTCTTTAAGATCAGCATAATGCTGTTCCGCTTCACCAAAGGTTAATGTTTCATCATCATCTTCGTTTGTATTGATTTTGGATACAGGATAGACACCATAATATTCTAAACCTTCTTTTGTTAATGTCCCAGTCTTATCAAAACAAAACACTTGTGCTTTTCCAGCCATAAGAATACGAGGTAAATCAACACAAAATATTCCCTTTTTACGTAAACGACCAGAGGCAATAGATTGACCAACTACAAGCATAGCTTTATATAAATGAATTAAATAACAATAATTAAAAAAAATTATAAATTGTTAATCACTGCAATGAACTTAGTCATTTATATATATATATATATATATATATATATATATATATATAATTGAATTAACAATTATTATATCCTACATACCAGGTAAAATTGGATTCATGACTTGAGCAACTAAAGTAAGGCCATAAAAGAAAGCTGTCATTCGTGCATTGGGATTATTATTCCACCTGTCAAAATTTAGATAAAAAGTGAAAATAAATATGATAAATATAAATTGAACTAGCAAATTGAATTTAGCCTGATTAACTTTCAAGTATAACCATGCCAATCAAATAATTATTTTTCCATCCATTTTTTTTAATCCTTATTTACCATACTCCAATACCCAACATGAAAATAGCATAACATAAAAGAATGATAAAAACCAATTTAAGTTGTTCATGAAAAATAAAAGACACTTCTTGAGGGAATAAAATTCGCTGAATCAATTTGCCTTTTTCAGTATTTGATCTAGATTCCAAAACTAAAGCAATGGACGATGGTGATGCTTGCTTAATGGTTGTTCCAGAAAATAAGGTATTGATTTTTCCAGAAGTATTTCTATCATAGGGTAAATTATCATCACGTAAAGGAAATTTTCGAATTGGTAAAGGTTCACCTAAGTATAAATAAAAAATATATAAAAAGAATATATTTAAAATAAACAAATGGAGAATTAACACACAAACATATAAATAGATATAGATATATTTTATTTTGTCCTTATATTATTATTATTATTATTACCCGTTAAGGAACTTTCATCGACAACAATATCACCTTGCAAAACGACAGCATCAACAGGAACAATTTGTTGAGAAACTGTTTCAAAGACATCACCAGGAACCAAGTCAGAAGTTGAAATAGTTTTCCATTTGCCATCACGTAAAACTTTCACATCATTAACATGCTCGGCCATTTCTTTAACACGGGTCTCTGAACGTATGCGGATAACAACTTTAATAATAGCAGCCAATAAAATAACACCAGTATCAGATACACCAATTTGCCAATAATCAAGATAAAAATATACCCAAAGGATTTGTAATTGATAAATATAAAAAAATCCTGTCAATCTTTAGCATAAATAAAAAAACAAAAAAAAACATATAAATATAAATATATAAATTAAATTGAAAAATATATATATGTAATCAACTTACTCTTGCCACAAAGCGTGTAAAAAGTTTGGTACATGGACAGCAATAAAATTAGGGCCAATCAGCTCTAAACGATCTTCGGCTACTTTTGACGTTAATCCATTGCCATGCGATAATAATTGAGCTACATCACTTCCCAATTGAATAGAAATAGGATAAAAATTACCATCTTTAAATACATAGCGTTTGCTTTGATATTCAAAATAACGACGTTGATCCGTTGAAAAGGTATTTATCTGAACAGTGCTGACAAATACATCAAAACCAAGTAAGGAACGAACCTTTTTTTCAAATATTTGAAGCTGTTTTATTATATTGGATAAAGCTGAGGTATGAGTGTTGGTAGTGGAATTGATTGTAGCAGTGTCCTTTTCTTGAAGCATTTGAATAACAGTACGAGGTGATTCGATTTGGATATATTGAGCTTTTTCTAAAGTAGTATGTAGTCTAAAAAAGTTAAATACTTTATCACGAACAAGATTCAATCCCAAGTACCAACTTGTTGATAAGAACCAAAGGACACAAAAAGCTTTACTACTTAAATCATATGTTTGATAGGTAAGTAAGTAAGGTGTATTGTCAATCTAATAATAATAATATTTTTTTGAAAAAAGAGAGAAGAGAAAAAAAAAATACAGATGAATGAGTAAATTATTTTTCTAAAACTATTTCTTTTTTAAACCTCTTACATAGCCATAATAATCCAAGCATATAACAAGTAGCAAGATTAACCAACCAAAAGACACTATACCAGTATAAACTACCATAGCAAGACCAAGCCAGTCATTAATAAATCCTTTCAGTTTAATATCCTTGGTACTAAGCTCTTCATTAGTTTTACTATCTAAAATAACACTTTCTAAAATAGTATCATCGATAGGCTTATTCAATAATATTTAAAAAAAATACAGAAAATAGAAAAGGTTGGATAAAAAAAAATTAGCATTTTTTACAAAATTCTGAGTTCCTATTTTTTTTTTTTTTTTTTTTTTGGTCTTTTAGTGGGTAAATTGGAGTTTTTAGCTAAAGGTATATTTGATGAATTAGTTGATAGAGACTGTTTACTTTGTTTCAATCCATTGTCAATTTGTAGGACTGATTTACTATTAGGGTAGGTTTTTTTTTTCTTTCTTCCTCTTTTTACCTTTTCTCGAAAAGTTTTATAAATTATCCATAAACCCAATATCACAAAGTACCCTATATACATTGCCAAGTAAGTAATAACAAAAGGGGCTATAATACAATAAATATAAAGATAATAATTATTAATATCATTATCAATGTAGTATATATATATATATTATGAACTTACCTTTAATAGGAAATTCAATTCCGTTTGGTGAATCACAAACGTCCCAAGTGATACTACTATTACTATTATCAGATAAAGTATTCCAAGTTGGATAAACTGAAGAAGCGTTGTATTTTTGAGAACAGATAGTATACGTTTGCAAATTATTTTGACTTGGATTCCAATTAGGAATATCTATGGTTGTAGAAACAGGACATTGATATAAAACAACCCCCGGTTTGGCTGGACAACTACAAGTACTTGGCGGAGGAATGGATGAACAGTCATTTTTACAGGAACCGTCACCACAAATAGTTAAAGAACAAGCGGGCAATGGGCATAGACTTAGACTGGAAACGCATAATGATGGGCAAGGAACATTTCTTTTGGTCAAAGGGGGACACTTAGTACCATTATGATAATAGCCATTCACTATTTATAGATGTTTAGATCAACATTTTTTTTTGTTTTGTTTATATCAGATTGGGTTTTTTCCTAATTTTTATTTTTTATCTATATACAAAATAAATTGATCTGTTATTATAATATATTACCTGTATTAAATTGAGGAATAGCCTTAACGTATGTTAAAGTAATAAATAAAGTTATCAAAATCAATAACGCATTCATTTTTTTTTAGAATATATTAAAATACTATCATTAATATTATAAAGGAAATATATAAAGTTTAATAAAGATAAAAAAAATATGGAAAGAATTGGAAAGAAAAATGCAAATAAAACTAATTATATTGTTTTTCTATTTATGAGAAAAAAAATAAAAATAAAGGTAATTTTATGTGATACCCTGAAATGAGTACAAAGTATACTACAATTGGAGAGAATATTACGTGATAACGAATGATATTGTGTAAAATAAAATAAAATTGATAACAGAAAAAAAAATAGAAAAAAAGAATAGTAATTAAAAAGTAAAATAAAAACCTATTTTTTTTGTGTCTATATAAGATAACGTCCGTAGTATACACATAGTTGTATTATAAATAAATAGTAAAAATAATAATAAATTAAGAGGATTTTACTAGGTGTAAAGATATATTTGTATCATCTTGCTTGGATATAAAAGTTTTTCGCTGTTTTAATTTAAAACATAGTAAAAGTAATGACATAATTAAATAAATGACGATCACTGATAATACTACTTTTAAAAAGAATGGATTTGGTGAATCTAATGGCCATTCCTCTCCAATATCTAATTTTGGTGACGGTTGTGTAACTATAGGCGTTTTTATTATGATTGATGATGTTGTCTTTGATGGAATCTTTTGATTTTTTTCAAGTTTGAATGAATGTTCGGGAATAATATGAAAATTATCATAATCTATCTATATGTTTATATAAAAAAATAAATTTAGTATATACAAATAATTATCTATTAATATATCGATTTTCTATTCATACACATATATTTACATATGTAAATTTTATCATTACCACAACCATTCCTTGTACTTTAAAATTGTCTAAAGCAATATTACCCTTCTTCCAATCTACTTCTATAGGCCAGGACTTGATATGTGCATCCATATGTCCAAGAACAGCTTCTGAATCTTCGGTTATATCGTCATCATCACAAGCAACTGGTCCTAATTTACTTTCTTTATAGTTAACGAAATGTCCAACTGTTTTATTTGATGGATCCTTGACTAATAACATAAGTCCTTGGTACGATTGTGATCCAAATACTTTAATCTTAATATCTGATATGGTTGAATCTTCTGAAGGTTGTACTTGTATATGATAACAATCTTGACAAGTCGATTTGGAAGGGCCATGACCTAGTGTTGCCATAAGATCTATATTACACTATGTATACATTATATAATATGCTATAAAAGTTACAAATATATTAAGAAAAATAAAGCTTTTACTCTATTTTTAAAAAATATATAAATCCTATAAAGCGATAATGGGCATATTTTTATATATATAATTACTTACCGTTCCTGGTGTACTTGGATATGCGTATGTTAAAGACGACCATATTATTAATAATAATAAACTATACCATCTTTTTTTTTCTATCATTATATTCTATTTTAATTAAAATAAAAAAGGTGAGAGAAAAAATAAAATCAAATACCCAAAGCGGGCTTAAAAAATTACAGAATTAATTTCATTTTTAAAAAAAAATCTGATCATTAAATTTCATTTTTTATTAGTAAATACACATAGAAATATTGAAGTCAAAATTGGGTTGAAAAAATAAATGATTCTATGCCATATATATATATATATATTTAATGAATAAAGAAACAGACAAGTTTATGACATATAATAATAACGAATTTCACAAGAATATACCATTTCTATATATGAAGCCTAAATACATAGCTATTTTCATACCTTTTTTTTGTTGATGAATGCAACACGATATGTTTTTTAATAATAATTATGTACATCCAATAAATACCAAATGTAATACAAATCTATTCAAATTTTATTATGCTAGTTTTCGTATACGCACATGATTTATTTATTGTAAAATAAGACGATAATTATTTGGATATAAAAAGTTAATAACGGTACGCATGTACGTAATAATAATAGAAAAAATAAAAAATAAAAATAATAATATATAATAATGATACGAAGAATAATAATATACACACACAAGACTTTAAATTATACCCAAACGATTTTTTTCAAGTTCAATTCTAGAATATAGCATATAAAGAGCCATTTGATTACTTTCAGGGGTTCCACTAATAGTTACCAATCGCTCGTTAGTATTTCCATGGGCATCTGCTATTTTAATATGACTTCCGCTTAAATGTCTGATTTCATTAATTTTACTTCCACCTTTACCAATAATACAACCAACCTAAAAATAATAATACAAAAATAAAAAATAAATTATATAAATGGAATCATATAATATTTTTTCGATTTCTCATCCTTTACCTTGACCCTGTTTTTTTTATTTTTTTTATATTTTATTTTGATTACCATATCGTTTGGAATAAAAATTTGCTGATGAGTTTGAGAATTATTCATAGACATTGTTCCATAATCTGGCGTACCATTACCTGTTGCTGTAGGCATAGCACCATAATTCATATTTTGATAAAAGAAAGGAGCGGCCATCGGCATTCCTGGCATAGCTGGTATGGCGGGTATACCTGTCATCATAGCATAACCTGCATTTGTATTAGGTGTAGGGGCAGGAGGCATACGATGGTGATGAGCTGGGTAATTTCTATTTATTTGCATCATTGGTGTATTCACAGGTAATGGTCTATATTGTATATGATTTATATTATTTCTCTCAGGATGTTCAGATAAAATTTCACCAATACGTATCACTACCATTTGAATAGAGGAAGGTGTACCGATGATTGTCATGGCTCGTTCTGTTGACATGGGTAATTTTTCTTCGCCTGCTGTAAGTCTAGCCCCACTGCTTTCTTGTATTGATTTGATGATAGATCCGCTACGCCCAATAAGGTTGCCCACTCGATTGTCCGGAACTAATAATTTTAGTGTAATAGTTTTTTCATTTTTGTTGTTTTCATCTGTAATTTCAGCAAGAATTTTTTCAGCTACCATATAATATGCCTATTTGAAAAATAATAATAGTAAAAAAGAAAGTAAGAAATAATGAACCAATTTTTTTCATTTTATTTTACTTTTCTTATTGATATATTATATTTATATATGCCTATATTACCTTTCCTACTGATTCTAATGGACCATTCACAGATAATATACGTTCATAGGCACCTTGTACAATATCCGATATAGTTACTCGAGCTGAAGAATATTCTCTAATTTCATTTACATTTTTACCACCACGACCAATAATAACACCAGCGTCTTTAGTACTAACTATTGAACGGAGACAGATGGATGATGTTGAATCTATGTTGCTGTTTGTGTGTTGTTGTTGCTGCAATTGATGGCCATCGTCTGCTGGAATATAATCATCATTATTATCGTTATAGCTGCTACCATTACTATTCATATTAGCATTCAAAAGTTGATCATTTTCTGATTGGATGATTGGTTCACGTGGGTAGTCAGTAGTATTAAAATTATAATCATCATCGTCTGAATCGCCATGCTCATCATCCTCTGTCCATTTTTTATGCCGTCTTTTTGTTTCCTTTTTTTCTTCTCCAGCGAAGTGAGGTGCTTTAGTTTCAGGATCGGGTACAGCTTGTCTTTTAGCATGCCGGTCATCCAAACCATGCTGATCATTATCAGAATCTATTTCTTCTTCAAATCTAGGTCGCTTTGATCTATCTGTTGGTGAAGACATATTTTCTTGATCACTCATTACTAAATAAAAATAAAATATAAACTATTTACTATAAATATAAAAAAAAAGAGAGAGAGAAAAAAGAAAGAAAAAAGAACATAGTTGAATAATAATATAGAATAAAGCTATACCTCAAATAGTATATATAGGTGTATCTAACAAAACAGTATCAAAAGTTATAATAAAAAGAAGAAAGATATTAGCTTACTACATATTATATGACCTTTTTATTTTTTAATATTAAATATATATATAAATATATATATAAATACATTCACTTACAGATTAAGTAATATAAAATAAAAACGTCGATATATAAATTAAGGAAACTTATTTAACACAGTTATTTGAATAATATAAAGTAAGGGGAATAGAAGAAAGGTGTAATTTTCTGTTTAAGGGGAAAAGGAATTATTATTGTCATGATGAGAGTTTTTCATAGTTTACTTTTTTTTAATACTATTTTTAAAATTAAAAATTAAAATAAAAAAAAAAAGACAATACCAGTTATAAAATAGGAATAAAGGAAGATGGATTATAGATTGTAAATGACTTATTTATATATAAATATATATATATATTAGTAAATAGAATAAATTATTTAGTGTATAAATATATATTCGTCAAAGGTTAAAAAAATTGAAAGAAGCAGGGAAAAAGAGAATAAAAATAAAAAAATTTAAAAAAGGTAGAAATTAAAAATGCAGTCAAGTTAGCACCACTCGTTGGGCGAAAATGGGATATATAATGGTGCAACTAGTGGTAGCGGGGTTTGAAAAATATGATTTATTTTTTTAATTATATATAATTATAATCATAATTATATATATAAATATATATAAATATATATAAATGAAAATCGCTATACATTTATATATATATATATATATATACATATACATATATGATTTTTAAATTTTTTTCGAAAGCTACCATGACGGTTTAAAAAACCATAAAAAAAATAATGTTTATTCCGCTCCGATTGATCGAAATACTTCGTTACAATATGATTGACCAAGTTTTAAGTCAAAGATTCAAATACAAAAAAAAAGCGATTCGACCATTGTTAATAATTTTCTTATTTTTTATTTTTCTTTTCCTTTCCTTCTCTTTTTCTCTTTTCATTTTTTTTTTTTTCGATATATTTTGTTTATTTTACTTTATTTGGGAAATAATTATTTATCTTTCATATCTAATATATATTACTTTTTTTATTTTATTTTTTTTTTAAAAAAAAATAATCATCATCATCTTATCAAATGTAATATAAAATATCAATAATAGTAAACGCTAAAAGATAAAAAAGATATGGAAATGACAATAAAAAAATCATTTTATGCACACAACTCTTTACTAAACTTTTTTACACATGGTTGTAACACCATGCGGTCAAAGTGATGTAGCGGAGTTATTATATTCACTGGTAATGATACTAACATAACTTCTTGTTTGACATTAGACATATTAAACGAATTCATTGATCATTTATAAATATAAAAAAGAAGAAGGGAGAACCATCGATAATACTAATAATAATAAACAAAAAGTACGATAATCATAGACGATATTTTGATTTGGACTTTCATTTGGCTTTTATTCCTTTATCCTTCGGTCTTGTGGTCGACCAATGGCACAACAACGTAACGTTAGCGAAGCAAAATAATAATAATAATAAAAACAATAATAACAATAATAACAATAAAAAAAATAGAATCACCTTCTGAATTATAAAAAATTGAAAAAAAATTTTTCGCCCTCTCCTTCTTTTACTTATATTTTTTTTTTCTTTTTTATTTTTTTTTCTCTTTCTTTCTCTTTTATTCCTATTTAACAATATAGATTATAATTTGCCTTCATCACAAGACGACAACGATCATACTAAACAACGGCAGATCCGACAGCCGGGACTAAGTTCAGAACCTTTGTCAACATGGGTTATTCAGCCATCTACCAATCGTTACGCCAAACCTCAGAACTTAGAATACGAGCCACACCAAGGTCAAGAACTGGATCTAATGCATATAAAATTACAAATAGAAGACATAGACCATTTATCGCTATTAAAAATAGCCTTTGGTTCATATATTATGTCAACACAATCCTTTTTAGATCCTTCAACTAATATCATTCACCTTACCTGCACCATTCCTTTATGGCAACTCCATCAATCACCTAATAGATCTATTCCTTTATATATTACTATCACCTCTGAACAACCTACTACTTCGGTTTTAGACGCTTGGGCTATTGGTTATTTTACTTATCTATCTAATAAACGCTCTTCTACTGAACTATCTTTATCTTATGACACTTTAATGAAACGGACAAAACCTTCTAATATAGGTAATATAAAATAAAAAGAAAAATAATATAGAAAATGAAAAGAAAAAAAAAATAAAGTTAAAAGAAAGCTTAAAAAGTTAAAATAAGCATTTATTAATTATTAAATATCATTCATTTATTAATATTTGGGGGGTGGGATATAAAAAAAATTATAAATAAATTAGTAGACCAGGAATCACAAGTACAACAACAATCAACTTATATTCTACCTACTCAGGCCAATTATGATTATTCTAATTATTATGGTTTAGCACAACACTATATTCAACCAGTTCCGTCGTCGGGCGAACCTTCTTCATCTCGGACAAGACAATATTTTGAAGGTAAAGATATATTTAAAAAAGAAAAATTTCCATATATTTATGCTTCTCCATTCCATTTAAATATCCGCTTTCATTTCCCGTCCATTGTTCTTTTTTTTGAAAAATTCTTGATATTCCTCCAAACTTAACTACATTACCGCTGTCATTACTTTCCTTATTTTATACACCTTTTTTTTAATACACTAATGATGGCATACTTTTATAAATTTTTATTCTCACTTTAAAATATAAATATTATTTTTTTTAAAAAAAAAAGTATTTATTAATTGTTTTTTTTTTTTTTTATATTTTAATAATCTTTAGTACTCCAAGTATGTATTGATTTGTTCATGTCCATTAATAATTTAATTAATGGTTAATATAATAATTTGTTGATTAGTAGTCAATAGTCAAATAAACATCTATTTTTTTTTTTTTTTTTTTTTTTCATCTACTTCTTTTTATTTTATAATTTTTTTTTATAGATCCTACTTCGCCTTCACAAATAATGTATACTTTTAGGTCGACTGGTTCAACAGAAACTTTTGCAAATTATGGGACAACAGAATCATTAGGAATGGGTACGAGTAATATTAGTCAAGCACCGCCATCATCATCATCATCATCATCCTCTTCTTCAACCATTCTTCCTACTTCATCTTATAGTGCACCATTAATACAACCACAACGCTCATTATCTATATCGACAAACATAGCACCAGCAGTATCATCATCCACTAATATTGAAATAGCACCAGCATCTGTATCACCATCATCATCATCTGCACCACTTTTTTCACCTACAACTACTACTACAATCCCATCATCAAGTCCATTCGCCCATCTACCAAGCCACGCCAACCTTATTATAGAAAATAATCTCAATAGCATGACACAAGATTGGAACGAGCAAGAAAAAAAAGAGGATCATCGTCGCTTAATCCAATTTTGGCGCCGACAACAGGAAAATGAAATCATCTGTTACTGTAAACCTATCCCACCTACTAATCGAGCTAATTCAGCTCAGGAGATCATTGTATCATGTATATATTGGGAAGCCAAAAATGACTATTTTATTACATCTGTAGATATCATTTATTTGTTAGAAGCTTTGATTGGTGTAAAATTTACAACAGAAGAAAAAAATAGAGTAAGGCGTAATTTGGAAGGTTTTCGTCCACTAACAGTCAGCAAATTAAAATCGGATAGTAGTGATTTTTTTAAATTGATCATGGCATTTAATCATCCAAAACCACGTAATATTGAAAAAGATTTAAAAGTATTTGCTTGGTCCTCTTTACCTACCGCTTTAAAAAAAATAATTAGTAAATATTCAGCAAGCTATAGTAGCACCGCCAGTGTCACATTAGACCCTTACTCTTCGTCCTCTCATTCTCCTCCCATGCCCCATCCCTCAACTTCTACATAAATCATTCTTTTTTATTACTTATATTATTATTTATATTATTTTATATTTTATCAGTATTAATATTTAATATTTACAATTATATATTATTATTACTATGATATTTTTATATTTTACTTATTAACTATATTATTATTATTATTATTATTATCTATTATATTATTATCTATTATTTATTACTTATTACATATTTATTATTTACTATTTTAATTCATTTATATTACTATTATTTTATTATAATAACTATATTTTATTTTTTTATCGATCCATCCATTTTTTTTATAGTATTATTTATTACGTTTATAATATATAAATATATAATGGTTTTTCATTTATACTATATCGAATGTAAAATTAAACTTTTTTTAAAAAAAAAAATTATTGGTGGAGTTTTTTTAAACTTCAGCTTATCACGGGGGCGATAAAAAATTCTTAAAAAAATCTTTTTTTCGCTTTTTTTCTCCTGTACCTTTTTTAACTAATAATAGTAATATAGTAACGATAATAGTAGTAGCAATAACAATAACATTTATTAATTCAATGGATTTTGGTTCACCTTTTACATCAAACGAAACAAGTAGTTGGTTATTATATATATTAACAGATTCAGCGTTACCAACTGGAGGATTTGTAGCATCATCAGGACTAGAAGCAACATTTCAAGCTGGATTATTAACAAAAGAATCGCTACCTTCCTTTGTACAGTCTTCAGCTCATTCTTATGCAAGTCAATCATTATGTTTTGTCAAAGCTGGCTTTGAAGCAATAGATAGGGATGATCCTATTAAATTATTAGATGAAAGTGATAGCATTTGTGATGCTGTTATGGTAACAAATACAGTTGCTCGACGTGCCTCTCTTGCTCAAGGGGTAGCTATGTTGACTCTTTATTTAAAATGTTTTACTGACTCGCGACCCGCAAAAGAAATACAACTGGTTAAAAAATGGAAACTTAGTATAAGAGCTGGATCAACTCATGGACATTTTCCTATCTGTTTTGGGTTAATATGTCGATTATTAGACGTAGATATTGGTAATAAAAATAAGAAATAGGAATGGGAACAGGAATGTGTAGAAGAAAGATTATATATACTTATATACGTATATAAATCACACTCAATATTTTTTCTTTTCTACTTTTTTTTATTCATATTTATATAAATTGAAAAAATAGAGAATACGTTACATTTATGGTTGTATTTATTTGCAAGAACACTCTATTCTTCGGCTGTCAGACTAAATTTAGTAGGACCCTATGAAGCACAAAAACTATTATTTGAATCAAGATCATCCGTGGAATCTGTTATTAATGAAACAAGGCATTTAACTATGGATGACTGTTGTCAAACAAACCCTCTACTTGATGTTTGCCAAGGGATGCATGATCGTTTATATTCTCGACTTTTCAACAGTTAAATGGTTTTTATATTTATATAAACATAGTATTTATTTCATATTTTTTTCTCTGTAAATAAATTAATAATAGAAAAGCAATCGTAAATATATGTTTAATATTCGCATCTTCATATATTTTATTCCTTCGAAGATAAAAATAATACAAAAAGGATATTCTTACTTTCTTTCTATTCCTTTATTTAAAAACATTATAAGATAGTTACAGGAGCATAGAGATGATAATTATTTTTTTATTTTTTAAAAAAGATTGGATAAAATAAAATCCGGTCAATATCACTCCTTAGGAGTTTAACTATACACATTGTGAGATGTTACATAGAAGGATATTCATACACAATAAATTTTTTAAACTTCCCATTATCTAACTAACAGTATCTTGAATAAAATAATAAAATTATTATAAGATAGAGAATTAAGTAAAATAAAGTGGGAAAAAATAGGTAGATTAATCTTTTATAAAATTTCATTTTGAATTTTTTTTTTTTGCTCTATTTCACTTTTTTCTTTTTATTATTGTCATTACTACTTTATTTTATTTTAATATTTGGATGACTACTTACTTTTGAAGTATAACTATAATATGTACAAATAATTTTATATTATATTTATTTTATTTATATATATAATCAATTGATTTTTTTTATCTGATATTTTTAATTATAATTAATTAAATTTTTTATAGTTCTCTTTATACACACTTTCTTATTACAAAAATCGGTTAAAGTATTTTTCGCGCTATGATCACAATTTTTGCTATAATAATTTAACTTCATTACAAAATACGGTACCTTTTGTGGCTAAATGGTAACTTTTTATCGATACCTCCGTTTGATTAAGATTTTTTCACTTCATACAATAATTTAAACCCTGTGGTATAAATCCTAAAAAAAAAAACTGAGTTTAAATTTGCGAATTCCACTGTGTTTTAAATCTTTCAATTTTTTTTCCAAAATAACTCTCTTCTTTATAACTTTTCTAAAAAAAAAAAAAAAAGGAAATGGATTTAAAGTCTTGGGTATCTGATTATGCTTTAAGGGTAAATAAATTCAAAAGATTAGTTTATCTAAATAGAAATAATTTAATAAAAAAAAACAAAAAACTAATAAATTTATTTAACACCTAATCAATTGTTTTTTACTCTTCTTTCATATATATATACATATATTGCTACGACAGCTATTTCAAATCTCTGAATCCTCTGTAGTTGATTTTATTATTGCAACAGGTAATATAATATATCTATTCAATTAATACTATAAAAAAAAAGGAATAAAAAAAGAAAAACCATACATATAATTATAATAACATTACTAATAATAATAATAATAATAATAATAATATCTCTCTCTCGAAAATGTCATTGAAGAATATTAATCAAAGAATAAATATTAACTATTATTATTTTTTAATACATTTGAATATTTACATTTACATCACCAATAGCACAAAAAGCCAAAACGCCTGATGATTTATTAACAACTTTAACAGCCGTGTGTGATTTACCTGGGGATGAACAAAGTAAACGATTTGCTTATGAATTATTTGGGCGTGTTCCTAGAAAGGTAGCAACTAAAGAAGTATCAGCCAAAACTCAACATAAAAAGGAAGAAAAGGAAGCAGCCAAACTTAGAAAATCAAATGATTCATATAAAATGGTATTAATGGATGAACCTGAAGAAGAAACCACAGCTGTGAAAGAAAGTAAAGAAGAACGTCGTCTAAGAAAAATGGAAAAGAAATTAAGAAAAAGAAAAAGGGAAGAAAGCGGATGGGAAAGTGATGATGATACAAAAATCACTAGTACTTTGGAAGAAAAACTCAAACGTTTAGAGGGTAATTAAAAAAAAATAGAATAAAAAAAATAGCTATGTAAATGTATGTATATATATGCAAGTATGTATGTATGTGCGTGTCATTCATAAATATTTAATTACTCTATGTATTATTGTTTTTTTCATCACGTTTTCTAGAAATGGAAAAAATGGAAGAAGAAACCGAAGAAGAAAGATTAGAGAGAGAAAGGTTGGAAGATATAAAACAACGCGATGAATTGGCTGAAAGATTAAAAGAAAAAGATAAAGAACGTACAAAAAAAATGGTAGAAGATAGATCATCAAAGAAAGATAGTGAAGCAAGTAAACGGCGCAATTTAGCTGATGATAAACAAGCAAGACAGGAAGCGTTGCCTGATTTACGTGAAAGATCTCGTCAACAATATCTGAAGTTACGTGAAACTCAAAAATTGGAACTTTTAAGACAACAAATTGAAGATGAAGAATTTTTATTTAAAGATCAGAAATTAACTAAAAAGGAACGCGAACAGCATGAATATAATAAACAAGTATATGCTTTGGCTAAAGCTAGACTTCAAATTGATTCAAAAGAAGACGGTTATATGATGCCCGAAGGTAATTATAAATATAAAAAAAAGAAACAGAAATAGTAATATATAGATATATATATATAAAGATAAATTATCTATAAATTATTACTTATATATATATATATTATTTTTTAATAGATTACATCACTGAAAAAGGAAAAATCGATCGCAAGAAAAAAGAAAGTGCATTGTATAAAAGATATGAAGACGATAATTCATTTGTATCAGAACAAGAACAATGGGAAGCATTACAAATACATAAATCAGCAGCTAAACAACAAGGGGGACCAGAAGATGAATATGATTATGTATTTGACGAAGAACAAAAAATTGATTTTGTCATGGCAGAAAAATTAAACGAACTTGATGATGAAGATGCAGAATTGTTAGAAAGAATTGATGAAGCTGAACGTAAAGCAAGATCCATTGAAGAAACGCGTAAATCGTTACCTATATACCAATATAGGGAAGAGCTAATTGATGCTATCAACCAATTTCAAGTACTAATTATTGTTGGAGAAACTGGATCTGGGAAAACAACACAGCTACCTCAATATTTATATGAAGCTGGTTATACTAAAAATGGAATGAAAATTGGTTGTACTCAACCTCGTCGTGTGGCTGCTATGAGTGTGGCTGCTCGTGTTGCTGAAGAAATGGGTGTACGTCTTGGTATGGAAGTGGGCTATAGCATACGTTTTGAAGATCAAACAACAGATAAAACTGTAGTGAAATATATGACTGATGGGATGCTATTACGCGAGTTTATGACTGAACCTGATTTGGCATCTTATAGCTGTATGATCATTGATGAAGCTCATGAAAGAACCTTATCTACTGATATTTTATTTGGATTAATCAAGGTAAACTATATCTACTGTAATATAATATATAATAAACAAATAATAAATCTCTACATATCCTTACTTACGATAATCGCTTTATTCTTCTTTTATATATCTCTTTTTATATTATTTAGGATATTGCTAGATTTAGACCTGACCTTAAACTTTTAATTTCAAGTGCTACAATGAATGCTGAAAAATTTTCTGCATACTTTGACGATGCTCCTATTTTTAATATTCCTGGTCGCCCTTATCCTGTAGAAATTTACTATACTAAAGCACCTGAAGCGAATTATTTAAGAGCTGCCATTACTCAAGTATTAACTATTCATGCAACAATGGGGCGTGGTGATATTTTGGTCTTTTTAACTGTATGTATATATATATAACTTAAGTAAATTTTGTTACTTAAATACCTATTTCATTATTATTATTATTATTTTTAAAAAATAATTAGGGTCAAGAAGAAATCGAAGCAGCCCAGGAAGGGTTAACACTAGCATGCAAAGCACTTGGAAGTAAAATTGGAGAATTGATTATATGTCCTATTTATGCAAATTTACCATCAGAAATGCAATCTAGAATTTTTGAAGAAACACCCGAAGGAGCTCGTAAAGTTATCTTGGCTACTAACATTGCAGAAACATCCATCACAGTAGACGGTGTATCATTTGTAATTGATCCTGGTTTTGGAAAACAAAAAAGTTATAATCCACGTACTGGTATGGAAGCATTAACAGTAACACCTTGTTCTCGTGCCTCAGCTACTCAGCGCGCCGGTCGTGCTGGCCGTACTGGGCCTGGAAAATGTTTTAGATTATTCACAGAATGGGCTTATCTTAATGAAATGGATGCAAATACAACTCCTGAAATTCAACGAGTCAATTTATCAAACGTAGTACTGTTATTAAAGGTAACCAAGATATAAACAATAATAAAATGTAGAGTATATATATATATATATACATATTATTTAATTAATATAAGATTTTTATTCATATTATTTATTTTATTTTTTGCTTTAGAGTTTGGGTATAAATGATTTAGTCAACTTTGATTTCTTGGATCCACCACTTGAAGATACAATGATTAGAGCACTTAGTCAACTATACGCATTAGGAGCATTAAATGATAGAGCCGAATTAACTAGACTTGGAAGACGTATGGCAGAATTCCCAATGGATCCATGTTTATCAAAAGCTATCATTGCAGCAGAAAACTATGAATGTACAGAGGAAGTAGTATCAATATGTGCTATGTTATCAGAACAAAGCTCGCTACTCTACCGGCCCAAGGATAAAAAATTATTAGCGGATACCTCACACCAAAACCTTATTAAACCAGGTGGTGATCATATGACATTGTTAAATATTTGGAATCAATGGGTAGAAACTGATTATTCTGTACAATGGTGTTACGAGAACTTTATTCAAATCCGTACCTTGGAAAGGTGTCGTAATATTCGTGATCAACTGGTGCAGCTATTAGATCGAGTTGAAGTTCCTCTCGTTAGCAATCCAAATCCAAATGACCTTATTCCTTTACAAAAGGTAAATATAATATTATATATGAAATGCGCTAATATATTTATATTTATTAAAAAAAAACCATCTTTCTTACTTCATTATACTCTCCATTTCATATAGGCTATCACATCTGGGTATTTCTTCAACGCAGCAAGATTAAATAAATCTGGAGATTCTTATAGGACCATAAAACAAAATCAAACTGTACATATTCACCCAAGTAGTAGCTTGCTAGAAAAGAGACCCAAATGGATTATTTATTATGAATTAGTATTAACAAGTAAAGAATATATGCGTCAAGTGATGGAAATTCAACCTAATTGGTTACTTGAAGGTAAGAGAAAAAAAAAACCTATAATCAATGATGAGATAAAATTTAATTAATATTGATTTTTAAATTATTTATATATATATGTTTATGTTTGTATATTTTGTTTATATAGTGGCACCTCATTATTACAAACAAGCTGATTTGGATAATTTGGACGATAAGAAAAAGCTACCAAAAAAAATTAAACAACATCAACCTGATATTGCTAAAGAATAAAATAGCAAACGATTATTTTTAATTTTTTTTATTTTTTATTTTTTTTTGCTTGTAAATACACATCAAAATACAACTATTATTTATTTTTATTGCTTCATTTTATTCTTCTCACTTAAAAAAAAAATAAACTATTATAGAGATCCTTTATTATATTATACATTTATTTTTTATTTAATAATGAAAAAAGGGTAAAAAGGGTATACAGATAAATAAATAAAGATATGTTATTATACTGAATTAGAGGCTGAATCAACCAATGATAAAACCATCACACTGACAACAAAAAGAGCTACTACGATCATAGTAAGTATACTTCCTAAACCGGATTGGATATAATTGACTTGATGGACAAGGGCATATTGTGATCGAAAGTATTTTACAAGACCAAATATAAAAATAAATAATCCAGCAGCAACAAATCCATAACCGATAGGGTTTGTTAGTTCGTCCAGTCTTGTATCGTCTGGTGTTTCTTTGTTTGAACTTGGTAAACGAAAATTAGTTAGTAAAGTAAATCCTATAAATATAAATATAAACATATATATATATATATATACGTTATTATTAAGAAAAGATATATATGTATATATATAACTTAATAATAATAATAATAAAGAATAATATATATATACCTATTACAATCAACACACAAGAAAATCTTAAAAACGTTAGATAATTGCGTTCATTGGCTAGTTGATCTCTTGCCATACAAACTTTATTTGGTACAGTTAAAGAATAGTCTAAATATGAAAATAAATCTGCGTTGTACTGTATCCCTTGCTCATTTCCAATGCCGCATTCACCCATTTTTTAATGAAATAAAATATAATATATTAAAATGAAATAAAAAATGAAAGATATGAAAAAAAGTTCTGTCATTTTTTGTAGACGCCATTTTTCATTATTTTTATTTGTTAGCTGCAGTTTAAAAAATCAGATGAACATTATTTGTGAAACATCCATTGTTAACCTAAAAAAAGAGAATGATGTATTTAAATTATTGACTGCAATAATAAAAAAAGCGAAATCTCTTCTTTATTAACAAGTATAAACAATAATTAATATTTTTGAATAAGCCATTTTATAATAAGCACTAACAAGAAAAATAAAATAGAAAATGTAGTCATATTTTCTTAATTGCACGATTCTTCAAAGCATACATTTTTTTAAACGTACTGCATAAAAAAACTGATTTTTTATTCATGCAAAAACATAATGGATGAAAAAAATGTTTGTTTTTATTGTTATTTTTTTTAAAAAAATATTTTATTCGATTATTTATAACCAATAGTTCCTAACATTTACTTTAAATTGGAAGACTTTATAACTTCTATGTATAAAAAAATTATATTACTTTATATTTATTCTTTCACTATAGCTTCCGCTCCCAGCCAATCCCACATAAAAATGAAATATACTCTCTTTCGCCATATTCAGATTGAAGTCGCTTGTTTTTTATACTGCTATTACCTTAATAATATACACCATTTCCTTTTTATGTTAAAATATAAAAAAATACATAAGATTAAAATACTTGAAATTGCTTTATTTTACTACTTTTATTCGCAAAATTAATGTCAAGCTTCTACAAAAATTAATTAAATAGATCATGTTAATGACCTACTACAAAGAAGTGCTTTGAGAAATCTTATAAGGAAATAATAAAGATGTGTGAAAAAAATAATTGAAGATAGATTTGGAAACCAAAAATCTCAAGATATGGCTTTAGAGTAATCTTGGATAGCAATTCGTATTGAATTAGCAGCTATAGTAATGGGAAAACTAATACTGTCATCGCCTGAAAAAGCATCAAAAGAAGCACCCAGTAATCTTGATAGTGCAGTATCATTTTTTGTCAATAACCATTATATAAATTTTATAAACTTATTATTCTGTTAGTTTATAATTACATATACATAATATTTTAAGTTAAATAAATGGAAATACCTCGCATAAAATAATTATATTGAACCTTTAGTAAAAAATTAAATGAACTTTTTCATTCCTTTATTTCAACCGTCTTTCATTAACTGATATAATTAAAAATAGTATAATTCAATTTTTATATTCAAAAGATTCTAATAAATATTTTATATTAAATTACTTTATAGTAAATATTTATAAAAAATAAAGTATAAATCCAGTCATAAGATACTTTTTTTTTTATTTAAGAATTTGATAGACCCTACACCGACTCCTCTTAAGTTGGAGTTCATTAATATGTATATTTAAAAAAGTTACACTATGGATCATATGTGTAAAATTAATATCATTATTATTACTATTATTTATAATGGATAATTTATTACAAGAAACAATTTATTCTGGGTATATATATGCATATAAATATAGACATTATATACAAGGGAGTTATGAGCAGAAAATATGTAAAGATTTTATTATAAGCACAAATATATATAATAATAATAATAATAACAATAATAATAATAATGAAATAACAATGTAAATGAAATGCTGCTTTTTTTTAAAAAATAAAATAAAAAAAAGAAAAAAAAGAAGATAAGTAATAATTACAAATATATATATATATATATATATAATATATCTAATATAAAAAAGGTTAAAGATATATAATATTGAATGAATGATTTATAACGGAATATTATGAAATATTTTTTCAAAAATATTTAGTAATTCAGGTGCTAAACAACTACCATCATTATTTGTATCAATATTAAGTGCTGAAGTTGACATGGGTGATGACGATGACGTTAATAACCCAGACGAAGTATTATTATTAAGTGAATTCGTAGTAGAAGTTGCAGTTGCTATTCCTGTGGATTCATTATTTACTGAAGTATTGCTTACTGCTGCTGGCTCATTGATTCTAGGTTTTTTATTTCTAATATTACTGTCTTTTTCTTTTTCTTCTTCTTCTTCTTCTTCGTCATCACTTATTAAACTAATCACTTCGTAGCTAGTTTTTTCTATTTTAGTTACTGGTTTATTTTTCACACCATTATCTTCATCATCACTATCGTCCAAATCGTCGTCAGGAAAATCTGAATTGGTTACTTTCCATTCTGGGCATTCTTTAGTCATGGTTACTTCACTTGCAAATTTGGGTACTGTTTTTAAAAGATTTTCGAAATATAGATCACGTTTTAATTTAGTGGGTGGTACGAAGAAGTTACAATGAGGGCATTTCCATGTTGCTAAATCTTGATTTACCGCTAAATAAGAACACAAATCAAAGCACTATAGATTTACAATTAAAATTAAAATTCAATTTTGTTCATATAAATTATTATTATTATTGCTATTATTATTATCGCTATTATTAGATATTACATCTGGATGTCGACAATCTTCCCCTTTAACAGGTATTTTAATGGGAGTAAATGATATGGGACACTTTAAATTAAGTTTGACAGACTGTTGAATAATGTGGATATCATCATCATCGTCGCTAAGTTTTTTATCACCTATTGACAATAATTTATGCACACATCTTTCTCCATCACTAATACCAGAGATTCTATTTTGTATATCACGTATAATTGTATATTCACTTTGACAAGTATAGGAAGTAACACAGAAGAAGTAATCCTATAAAATAAATTTATATATATATATATATATATGAATATGTATAATTAATCCCTACTCTAATTATTTTATTTAATACCGTAACTATACATATTTATAAACTTACACATGCACAAGCTTCTTGATGAATGGTTAACACATTATTTCCAGGTTTTAAATGAGAAAATAAATCAAAAGGTTTGTCTTTCCCTACATACGCTATGCCTCCATTCATATTAGATACTTTTTTTTTCTAAATACAAATAGATAGATAGATGGAAAAATAAATTGATTACTATTAAAAATTGAAAAAAGTTCTAGTATAATTATTATCCTTAACTATTACTGATATTTACCCTTTCAAGTTTTGCTTCTTTATTGTTAACAAAAAATCTTATATGTTCAGACCAGTCGCATTTTGTATCTGGTGTTCCTTTTTTCCATGACGTAAATATATATTTAATTGGATAAAAATTAGGTGGGTTTGTTCTAGTATCTAAAGATGCTGTAAGACGATTATATTCAAGTTCACCAATAAAGAGCTTAGTATCTGTAATTCTCTGATTATGTCGCAATCGAAAAGGGTGAATAATAAATTGAGTTTTATACATGAATTTCGCTCTATGTATTGACGGAGCAGTTTCCACAAGAGATTCGTTAACCAAATCACTAGGAATATTTATTGATCTAATAGAGTTATTATTATATTGAGGTCGCTGTAGATTAGGCGATGTTAACAATATCGCACTCTGCTGATTATCATTAATGCTAATAGTATTTTTGTTGTTGTTCTCATTGGTGATATTATTATTATTATTATTAACATTAATATTATTATTATTACTATCATTATTATTATTATTATTAGTATAATTATAATTATGATTATGAGTATGAGTATGATTATGATTATTAATAAGGTTATGGCTAAGGTTATAATTATGGCTATGGTTATAATTATGATTATTATTATTATTATTATGATTATTATTATTATAATTATTGATATTATTTATGCTATTGCTATTGATGGTAGTAGAATTAGAAATAGAAGTAGTAGTACTAGTAGCTGCAGATGTAGTAGATAAAGTAGCAATTGGCATGGAATTTATGTTTTCAAATATATTAGAAAGCTGACTATTTACAAAGTTTTGAGTAGTAAGTGAATTATGATTACTACTTTGTAAAATATTATTTTGTGTGGAAGTTGTGGAAGTTGTTATAGTTGTCGCGTTTGATGTATTAGGTCGTACAAATGGTACTAATGCATCACTAACCGTTGATGTACCAAAAGTAACCGTTGACTGAGGTATATTTAGTTTATTCATACAATCAGCATACCATTCCATTACTTGTTCTATAATTAAAATATATATATATATGAATTTAATATATTTATATAAACATAAAATCTTGTATGGAAACTTACTAGAATTCTCAGGTGTTAATTTATGTTTATGTTGTTCCACTGTAGAATATATTCTGAACCCTGACCATGCTCCATATTTAGGTGAGTACTGATGTAAATTCTACAAAGAAGAAAAAGTTAAAATAAATAATATAATATAATTGAATACTAAAAAAATATAGCATATAACTTACTTTAAGACAAGCCATTAATTCCTGTTGATTGTATAGATTATATGCCCGTGCATCTTGCAACCATTGTAATAATTCATCACAAGCATTCCCATAACCAAGAAGTGTAGATAGATCATTTGATATTTCCCTTAACCTTATATTATTTCTTTCTACGATGCCTCTATTAAGTGCCTCTTGTTGCTGTACTTGATATGAAGGAGACACCAGCGTTCGGGGTGATGATGGTTCTATTATTTGAGATTGAGATTGTCGCTGTTGCCGTTGTTGTTGTGTTTGATGTGTTTGTGTATAAATCGCTGACCTTTGTTGTGCATATGGAGGTAATAATGGTATATGTTGCTCTTGTTGTTGACTATATAAACTTGGTTGAATAGAACGACTCTGTGTCTGTTGTGAAATAAATATCTGTGCTGGAGTATTTTGATATGGATTGTTACGTGTGTTGCTTCCTTGATTCATCATACTTGTAGAGGTATTATAACGTGATGCTGTCATTGTTTGAGGTAAATTAGATATATTTGAAGTATAATATGTTGAAGGCATAATAACAGAAGTGGGAGTAGTTGGAGAATTTAAAGAACTCGAAGTTGAAAGTGATGAAGATTGTTGATTAGAATATATAGCTGAGGTCGTTTGATATGTTACTAGTGTTTGAGCCGAAGACATATTTGTATCTCCATTTGATACTGATGTTGACATAGTGTATGATGAAGGATTTTGGCTAGGTTGACCTATTGTCATAATTTATATAAATAAAAAATAGTAACAGTAATAATAATATAATTAGCAAAAATATAATAGATTAGTTAAAAAAATTTCTTAAAAAAAGATGTCAATATAAAAATGAATTATACCATTAAAGTAAACACCTGTTCCAATTGGATTTGGTAGACAAAGTGAATTTAAACTGGTTGAACTTCCCGATACTAGCTGTGGATTAAATCGAAAATATTTATTGTTTTCTTTAAATAAATTCGCTTTTAAATTAAATTAAAGCATAATGTTACTAAAAAACTGAAATATAACATATATATTGTTAATAATTCGTACCTGATTGATTATTAGATAAATAGCCATTATTAGAGGCCATGGCCAACACGAATTAAATTTATAGAAAGTATAAACAAGAAAAAGAAAAAGAAAAGAAAAAAAAAAAAGGAAAGTTGAAAAAAAACTGTGAATAAAGAAATTAATTTTAAAAACTCCGCTGTTTTTTTTTTTTTGATTGATTGAATATAGTGTATTTTTATTAAATAAAACTAATCTTTTTCTACTATTCTTTGGAGATGATCATCAATCTGTTCTACTGATAAAGTATGGAAATTTGAATTATCTTTTGTTACTAATCCAACTTCAATTTCAGTTGCTTTAAAATCTACTGCTAATACAGTTGACAATGTTGTGATAGCAAGCTACAGTAGTAAAAAAAAAAAAAATGAATGAATAAAATTAAATAACTTTTCGTGTTTTTTTGTTAAGTAACAATAGATTTAATTACTTCAATGGTATCTTCCATATTCAATTCTGGGTTCTTTTTCAATTTCTTTTCCAAATGATTCAATGCTTCTTGTTGTTTAGCTCCGGCAGCAGTAGCTTTATATCCGACATAATAACCAGCAGGATCGCATTTATACAACTGAGGTCCCCATTCATCATCATAACCAATTAAAATCATTGCTATAAATATATATTTATAAAAAAAGTTATAAAAAATTAAATTACAATAAATGCATATTTGTTTTTACTTTCATATTCTTCATTATTATTATTATTCGTTAAATTATAGTATATCCTTTCTTTTAAATACTTACAAACGCCCAAAGGTCGCATAGCAGCTTGTTGGGTATATACTTGATTAATATTAGCCACACGTTTTGCAAGCATATCTGTTGGAATTTCATATCCATATTTATATCTGAATTCGGCAGCTTCTTGACGAGCACGAGTTACTTGAGTTCGAGCATCAGCTAAAAGAAAATGAAAATGAAAAAATAAAAATAGAAAATAGAAAAATCAGCATGGTAATAATTTATTAAAATTTAACCTTTTTTTATCTCTATCTATCTATATAACGGAGTACTTACGAACCATCCCAGTCATAACGCAGCCGATTTTTGGAGTAAGTGGATATACATGAGTAATAGTTGAAGGGTCTAATAATTTATCCTAAAAATATTTACAAAAGAAAAAAGAAAAGAAAATAATATTGAATAAAGTATAATAACTATATAACTATATAACTATACTCTTTATAAAAAAGACACTTACAGGTACTTTCTTTTGAGTTACCACCACGCATCCATCTTTTCCGCGAACACCTACAGAAGTAATCCCAGCATTGGAGATGGCTTTAAATGCATATTCTAAAATAAAATATTATAAAATGTTATAAAATAAATTAATATACTATTCTCTAAACTCTTCTTGATATATTAGTATATATATGTTAATACAAATATACTTCTTCCCCTTTTTTAACCTTTAAAATTTTGAATCCTATTATTATTGATTATTATTATTTTTTTGCTTATTACCAACTTGATATAATCGTCCTTCAGGTGAGAAGATTGTAATATGTCGATCGTACCCTGCACTTGATCCTCTGCTCATATTTTTAAATTATATTATTTTATAAAGCTATTTAATTAAAAAAGAAAAAGAGAAAGAGAAAGAAAAAAAAATGGGAAACGCGAAATATGTACGTAAGGTAAAACGTCACCGAAAAAAAATGCTGGCTTTAAAAAACTGATCACTTAATTTTCATCAAGAATTGGTCATTTTTTTATTAATTAAATTTGCTCTAAAGATTTACATACGTACTTATAATAAAATACAAAAGGTTTTTGTTTTTCTTGTGATCTTAGTATTTTTAAACGTTAATCAGAAATCATTTTTATTTATTATTTTATTATAATTATTGTTTTTATGTTAACAAAAAGGTATTATTACGTATATACTTTTGGGAATCTTTGAAATCCATAAAAGGAAATTCATACATAATATTACTCTAAATTTTATTATTTTTATTTTGTTGAAGGTGCTACTAATTAAGTGGTGGATACTCTATAAAAAAAGCTATGGCGTATGTATGAATTTTCTTCTATGGAAATTTTATACATAATATATTTGCAGTAAAACTAGTATTCAAGACCATTGCATAAAAATTAGAGTATATATATCGAACGAATATTAAAATTTTATACTAAGTGACCTTTACAAATGTATATGAACAATTTTTGAAAATATGAAACAATTTGGTGAAAAAAAGTGAAATCAGTTTTTTTTCAAAATCCGCCAGAAAAAAGGTAAGCATAAAAATTGCCAAGCTCTCCCTTTTTCATTTATTCTCTTTTTTTATTATTCTTGGTATTTTATTATTATTATCATTATTATAATTTATCCTTAAACATATCTATTCTATTTTAAATTTTTAAAACTGATATTTCTAATATTATCAAACAATGGTTTCTATTTTGTGGGGTTCGTCGGCAATAGATGAATTAATCGGTAAGTTTGATTTATTAATCTTTAAACTGTTGGACAATCAGCCAAAAAAGGCACAGATCTAATAAATTACATTAATAAAAAAAAAGAGCGTTAAGCAGCGCAAAAGCTAATAATATTATACTCTTTATTTCTTTTCTTTATATTGTATTATATATATATATATGTGTGTGTGTGCATATACATGTATCTTATAATAAACATAGAAAAGTCAACTTCGGAATTTGTACCTTCTGGTCAACTTGATCTTGGATTACAGTTAGAAATAAGTGATAAAATTAGGAGTAAAAAAGTTAACGCAAAAGAAGCTATGCAAGCAATGAAGAAAAGACTTAGTCATAAAAATCCAAACGTTCAATTGGCAACACTTTCTGTAAGATTGAAATTAATAATTACAATATATATATAAGGGAAAGAGAAAGAGAACTAACTGTTTGTTTATGTTTGTTTTATTCTTTTTATTTATAATCATCATAACTGTCTCAAAAAGTTAGTAGACACCTGCGTTAAAAACAGTGGTGATTCTTTTGTCAGAGAAATAGCAAGTCGAGAATTCTTGGATGACCTTGTATTATTAATGAAACAGCCTGTAAGTTAGGATAATTATTACCATTATTATAGTAGTGGAAACAGTAACAATTATGGTATTAAATAATGGTTCTTTTTATTATTATCATTATTGCTATTTATTTGAATATAAAGGTTACAAATATAGATGTGAAAAATAAAATATTAGAAACCATTCAAACCTGGGGAATAGCTGCAAAAGGAAATCCAAGCATTGCTTATATGACTGGAACATACTCATTATTGCGTTCTGAAGGTTATATGTTTCCTACTGTTCAACAAAAAATTGATCCTATTTTATTTGAAACCTCATCGGTAAAAAAAAATAAAACTAAAATTAACAGAAAAGAGAAAAAAAATACAGTAAACCGTGAAGTGATGGCTATTTTATTTATGACTCTATTTATTTATCAATTTATACATTAGGCTCCTGAATGGACTGATTCTGATGTATGTGAAAGATGTAGAACATCATTTACTATAACAAATAGAAAGGTAAAGTTTGAATATAAATAAAATAATGATTACGATAACGATAACGAGCCATTTCTATGAATAACGTATTAAACTTATTTTACTATATTATATTTATATGTATAATCTTATTAGCATCATTGTCGTAATTGTGGTGGTACTTTTTGCCAAGATTGTTCATCTCGTACAATACCTTTACCTCATTTAGCCATTAATGAATCTGTTCGCGTTTGTGATGGGTGTCATCTTAAGCTAAAAATGTCTAAAGTTCCCGGAATCAACAATTTACCACCATTACCTTCATCAACTAGTCATTTAGATACTGCAAATTTACCAAATCAAATTCACCCTCAGAACAATAATAATAATAATAATTCATATGATGATGATATCAAAAAAGCAATTGAGTTATCACTTAAGGAAGATGAACAACGAAAAAAAGGTTATGGATCTGGATATATCCCGTCAAATATTAATAAGGATGATAGTCAACCCATTTCACAATTAACTAATGTAAACAAAAAATATTTTTTTATAAAATATAAACATAAAAAATATTCTAAAATATAAAAACAATATAAGTGACGGTTATTAATTATAAATATCATTTATATATCTATATATATAACAGATTGATGAAGAAGAAGATCAAGAATTAGTTGCAGCTATTGCTGCATCTTTACGTGACATGGAAGTATCTTCACCTCCTCAAGTCAATTATGAATATGCATCTCGCCCATCTAGTAATGATTTAACTCCAGCAGAAATAGAAAACATCCAATATTTTTCAACATTTATAACACAATTACAATCCCAAAGCAAAACTATTCCAGATGATCCCGAGACAAGCAAATTAATTGGTCAAATTGGCTCCTTACAACCTAAAATTGTTAAAAGTTTAGACGACACCATTCATAAATATCGTAAGTGCCATATATCACAATAAATAATAATATAATAATAATAATAATAATAATAAATTTAAAATATATTGATACTTACTCCTTTCATTTTTGTTTTATTTTTTGAAAATATGTATTTAAATAGGGGCATTTGTTGAGTTACATGATAAGATTAACAAGGCTGTACAATCATTCGATCATATATTAGAACAACGCATGTCAAGTTACAGGAATGACAGTATATTAACAACACATAACTCAGCTTCAACAACACCAAATAATATACCTAATTATGGATATTATCAATCGCAACCAACTACCATTTCAACCCCCTTACAACACCATCAACATTCGCAACAATTACAACAACAACAACAACAACCATATTTGATGAACCCCCAATATAACAATATTAATATAAATTCTCAACCTACGATGCAACATTCTAATAATGAACCATCTACTTCAGCCCCTCCACCACCATCACAGCAACAACATTATCAATATCAATATCAAACATATTCACAATCTATACCTCAAACACATACACAAACTCCAGGTCCAGTGAATCAACAACCTAATAATGATCAACCTTTAATAGATTTATCTTGATTTAGCAGCTTTTTTATTTATTTTTAAATAATGAATGATTATTAAATATATTAAATAAATAATTGATATTATTTTATATTTTTAAAAAAAGAATATATTTTACAATACTAAATGGGTATATCATATAGAAAGAAAAGAAGAAAAAAGAGGAATTAAATACACGAATAGATATATTGTTATTTAAAATCCAATAGCAGTTTTAATTTTTGAAATAATACCATCATCATTTTGGTTATTATTCTGTTTATCTTTTGTAGAAGAATCCTTATTGCATTGACAGATTTGATCTTCAGTTAATCCTGCTAAAGCTGATTGGATATGAAGTCCGCAACCTAACAAAATAAATAAGGAAAAAATTAAATGGGGGATTAAAAAAAGACTTTTGGTTCTAAAATAATAATTTCATATATAAATATGTTTATTACCAGCCCAAGTATATTTTCCACAGGATGAACAAGTAACTCTTCGACACATGTTGATGTTTATACTATTATTTAAATAAAGGTGATTATTTTTATTTTATTTTTTTTAAGAAAAGAATAAAAGAAAGAGAAATATAAAAAAGGAGAAAGGCTCTTTTTTGTATATAAATAATATTCGGAGCCAAAACAGATGACGAACGCTTACGTGGAAAATCATCAGCATTATAAAAACAGTAGAGTTGATTTTATTTAATTGGTTACATTTTTTTTTTTTTAAAAAAAACAAGTGCCAAATTAAAAAAAACTAATATGCTGACTTGTAAACTATAATTGACCTTTTTTTTAACATACAAATCAATATTATATACGAAGGTTATTATATAATATATTAAAAAAAGGTTGATTAGGGTTTTTTTATTTGTGTGTGTGTATTTTTACATTTTGATAAGACTAAAAAACTCCTCTCGCTTTTTTATAAAGTTAGTCCTGATTGATATAACTCTCCTGTTTTCAAAGTGAATCATGATATAATCAATTCTACCTACCAATCATTTTAAGTGTTATATTTTTTTTTTTTTTTTTTTTTTTTTCGCTCATCACTTTTCAAATAAAAAAAATTAAAATCATACATTGGATTTTTTTAAAAAATATATTATTTTTATCAACGTCATAAATTTGGCAAATAAAACATAGCCCAAAATATTTTTTGTCGATGCAAAATTTAATATATGAAATCAGAAATGTAATAAATTCATTTATCAATAATTTTGGTACCTTTTACTCTTCTATTTTAGAAAAATAATAATTAAACAACACCATTAAAGATCATTATCATACTTTAAAGGTACAGCGGAAATTTTTTATACTTAAAAAAGAAAAAAAATGGGATTTCGCTTACAACTGTTCAGTATAGAAATTACATACCTCAAAAATAATGAGCGATCTGATCAAATACTTTTTTTTTTTTTTAAGAGCGAGAAAGTGATCAAAGTTATAATCCTAGTTATTATTACAAGTTTTTATTTCTATTTTATTTTTGGTATATAAACTATTTGAACAATTATAATTATAATTATAATTATATTTTTATTTCCTTTCTTTGATATGATTGATCCTTTCTTTTTTTTTATACTTTTTTATCTCTTTCTTTTTCTCTCTCTTTTTTCTTTAATAATAAAAATATTTGATGGCCCCATTTAAAAATAACAAGAATAAAATATACTGTGAAACTTATACAAAAGAAGATACCAATACCACTATTTCAACTATTGAAAAAGAGGATTCTAATATACCTAAATGGTGGTCTTTTCTTATTGGCAATATATATGATAATGATAATGATCCATATGAATTTACAACTTTACGCAAAAATGTCATTTTATTCATTATATCCTCTATTAATATCACAGGGCCATTGGTAAAATAAAAAACACTTTTTTTATTATAATAATTGACAATGAATTAACTAAAGTATTATTATTTTTTTCATATAAAATAAAATAACATATATTTATAGGGTTCCATGATTTATTTGCCTTGTTTAAATTCTATTACAACTTATTTTAATACAACGGATTCACTTGTAAATGCTAGTATTTCATCATTCATGATCGCTATGGGTATTGCTGTAATGTATAATGATAAGGATTATAACAACAATAATGATGAGGCGAAATATATTGCAGAGGCTGATTCTATTTTTTTTTCTTTTTTACAATATTTAATATATATTTATATAGCCATTAATATGGGCATCCCTTAGCGAAAATTATGGTAGAAAACGTATGTATATTTATAGTAACTTGATTAACATTGTATTTTCTATTCTATGTGCCAATGCTTCAAGTATATGGATGTTGATTATATTTCGTGGATTTCAATCATGTGGTGCAAATGCTGGCCAAACACTAGGTAATTATTATTATTATTATTATTATTATTATTATTATATATACGTATAAGAGCGAATTGGATGGTAAAATTAATTGAAAAATGACGCTGACTATATATATATATAAGGTGCTGGTGTAATTGCTGATATGATTAACATTAATAAACGAGGAAATGCTTATGGGCTATTTCATGTTGGTGCCCTTCTATCTAATATCATTGGGTAATAATAATAACAATAAAGTAAAAATATAAAAATGAATAAAAGTATATTTAATCTAAATGAATTTATTTACTTGTATTTTATTTTATTATTACTTTAAAAATACTTGCCAAAAAAAATTATATTATCCGTATATATAGACCAGTTGTGGGAGGTAACTTTTATAATCCATTATTTATTTTTAGACAAAAAGTTTGTATATATATAGTAATATTATTATTTGTTCTTTATTTTTTTTTTATTTTTTTTGATGATAACATAGGTTTCCTTTCCCAATATTATGGTTGGCAGTCAATTTTTTATTTTTTAGCGTCTATTGGTAAAAATAAAATAAAAAGAAAATTAAAAGAAAAGGTAAAAAACTTAATTAATTTTATATATATATATATATATATATGTGTGTGTGTGTGTGTGTGCGTGTGTGTGTGTGTGTGTGCGTGTGTGTGTGTGTGTGTGTGTGTTCATATGAGTAGCCATTGTTCAATTTGTTATGGTTATATGCTTCTTGCCAGAAACTTTACGTAAAAATAAACCAAATGACGATGATATTATAGAATCGGATACAATCCACTTGTCAAAACACTATAGAACCCAAAAAGGAAAGTTCAAGAATTTCATCTCTTCATTCTATCCAGTCATATTATTATTACAAGATCCAACCATTTTAATCATCACATTATATGGAACTATAATAACTGCGACCACATATTTATTAGTAAGTTTACATTTTATATAAATATATATAATGTTTGGTTTTCTTTCTAGTATATATTATTATTATAGTTATTAATATTTATTTATTTATTAATCTTTTCTATTTTTTTATTACTGCATAAACAGAATCCAACCATTACAAAAACATTCCAGTCATTATATGGATTTGAAGAACTTCAAGTAGGATTATGTTTTTTAGCTTTTGGAATAGGGTTGATGCTGGGATCAGTGTTTAGTGGCTACTATTCTGATTATATATACGAGAAGTTACAGTCAACAACGGTAGATAAAATTTCACCAGAGTCTAGATTAAAAGCTACTATACCTTCATTTTTTTTTATTCCCATTGGATTACTTGTTTATGGCTGGACAATTGAAAAGCATCTTCACTATATATTTCCATTAATTGGTTTATTCACATGTAAGTGAATAAAATAAAAAAAATAAAAAAGAAAAAGAAAAATGAGTATATTAATCACTTTTATCCAATTTATAGTTGCTTTAGGTCACACTGGTGCATTTACCCCAACTTCAGTTTATCTTGTTGATTCAAAGCCGGGTAAATACATACAGATATATTTAAGTAAATCATTTCATGTTCTTCTCTTTACTAATATATAATTCATTTGTCTCTATTAAAAAAATAGGAATGTCAGCAACAGCAGTAGGAATTAGTATTGCACTTCGTTGTATAATGGCATCTATAACAACTTACTATTCTTCACAAATATTGAATTATCTTAGTTTTAGTATTTTATATTCTATCCTTGCAAGTATTAATCTATTCAATTGTCTTTTTATACCAATTTGCATGAAATATGGATCTACATGGCGTAATCGTTTTGATCAATCTAGTAAAAGTATAAGAAATTAAAACTGAATAAATGTATTTTAGCACTCTCTTTCTTAACCTCAACCATGCAGATATATATAAACCCATCAATTATATTATATTACTGTATAGTTTCTTTATTAATATTATTCCCTTCTTTAACCTTTTATATATTTATTTGCTAACAATAAAACTAATAACATTTATACCTATGTAAATTCCATGTTAATTACCCCTATAATTGATCCGACTGAATTCAAGTATATTGTTGTTTTAAAAAAATAAATCAAAAAATATATATTAGTCTATTTTCGTATTCAATACCCATATAATGATATATATTAAAGTCTGTCGTGGAAGGATTTTAATAAAACAAGATAGTTATAAACGTTTTCAAGAATTATAAAGTTCAAAAAAAAAAAAAACAGCTTTATTAAAATATGACTTTATTTTTGAATATGTATACATGAATATAAATAAAAAAAATAATGTAAGAGAGATAGAATCTTGAAAAATATTCAGAGCAAAAAATTCAGTTTTTGTGAAAAAAGGAAGTTAAATAAAAAGAAATATCAAGCAAGCAAAAAACACCATTTAACTATACCTATAGAGGAATTGTGATAACGACGTATGTTAAAAAACTCTCAAATTATATAATAAAAAATTATATAATATATTTATTTAAAAGAAAAAAAAAAAGGCTAATAATTATAACCGCATATATATTTATTGATTAAAATATTAAATTTTTTCTTTTTTAAGTTTTCGATAAATCATAGATTATAAAAATAGTATAGCACATTGCATACATACATTTAAGATGTCAAAAGACTATTATTAACTTTTCTGGAAATCAAGGGAAAATATGGGAAAATATCTAAAAGATACAAGTAAATTTATTAACCCATGCATATGTAGCCTTTTTTAAATATAAAAATATTACAAACGATTAAAAGGACTAATGTTCTATATTAAACATTATCACATTATACCTCTATATATATATATATTGATTAATATCTTCTATTAATATAATTTTGCTTGTTGAAGATTAAAAACTTCGTTTTATTTCTAAATTAAGGTAAATAAATATTATTTTCGGATAATTGAAAGAACCGAAAAAAAATAATCTCAGATCCGTATTTTTTTGATTTTACATATAAAATATTTTTTTTTTGATCCTTTTTTTTTTCTCAACCTCTTTTGACTATACTTCTCTTAAAAAATAAAAACTTTCTTAATGGATTATCAGCAAACTATTGATATTATTACAAAAACTTTTTCTGATAAAGCTCAATTGGAAAAAGCTGGAAAAATAGCTGCTATTAGCTTAGCTACTTACATAGTTACTCAAGTGGGTTTAAAACTAAAATAAAATAATATATATATACGTTACTTTTAGGAATTCAATAGTAATATAATTTCAATACATGCTATTTTTTAAACTTGTAGAAAATTTATACCGCTTATTTTGGCCCCCTCAGTAAGATTCCTTCTTCTACTTATGCTAGATTTTTTGAGATCTCAAGATCCTCTTTTGACAAACCAATGGGTACAAGGTAAAAAAAAGAAATAATAAAAATATACACGTGCTTTTTTAAATTTTTTTTTTATGATCTGTCATTTTTACCATTATTTACTATTTATTCTTATTTCATGTAGTTTTAAAGGTTTAATTCAACTTAATGACCAATATGGTGAGGTTATGAGGTTAGGGCCAAAAACATTACTTATTGCTGATAGAGATATGATTAAACAAGTTTTGATCACGGATAATTTACAAAAAGGAGAAATATATGATGATTTAGGAAGTAAGTTTATAAAAATATAGATATAGATATAGATATAAAGAGAAGATGAAGAAGAAATACATAACACGCATAATAATTCTTTTATTTATTTATTTATTACTATTTTTATTATTATTTTAAATTGAAAATAGAAAACAATGTTGATACTTTATTCTCTACTAGAGATAAAGATTTACACAAACATTTACGTCGATTGATCTCTCCTGCTTTCTCAATTAAATATTTAAACTCATTAGAGGAGTTCATGCATAATACTTTGGAAAATTTAGTAAACAAAATTGATGATACCATCAAAGCTAGTCCTAATGGTAAAGAAGCTCCCTTTGATATTTGGAAAGGTCTTCAATGTTATTCCTTAGATATTGTTGGTGATACCATGTTTGGTCAAACCTTTGATATGATTAAAAATGAATCTCATCCTGTACCTGATTGTATTGCTGGTGAAATGCGTTTTGCTGCTAAAGTAATAATAATAATATTAATAGTAAACGTATTAAAATAAAAAACAAAAAATATGCTTGCAAAGTACTTACATATTATTATTATTATAGTTCCTTAATAGACCTTGGTTAATTAGATTATTGAATTTTGGACGTAAAGGTAAAACAATCAAGTCAAACCCTATTATTACCAAGGTAAGTACTTTTCTAAATATGAATATAAATACATGATTAAGTTCACTAAGAGATAATTCTAAAAAAAAATATCACTGTTTTTATAGTTTATGACAGACGTTATTGAAAATCGTGTTAAAAGTGGAGTAAGAAGAAATGATATTCTACAAATCTTACTTGATACTCAACAATCAACTGATCCTAAAGACAGATTATCAGAAATTGAGATAATTACAGAAACTATTTTATTTTTAATTGCCGGAAGGTAATACATTTATTACTTTTATAATTACAAAAGGAAGTAGAATAATAATAACAATAATTAATTATTATTTTATTTTTATTTATTTTTTTATTTTAGTGAAACTACCTCTAATTCTCTTGGTTTTGCTATTATTGAATTACTTCGTCACCCTGAAGTATTGAAGAAGCTTCGTGAAGAAATTGATACCTTAGAATTCCCTGATCCATCTCGACCAGTATTTAATCATGAACAATTAAAAACTTTACCTTATTTAAATAGTGTGATGAATGAAGTTTTTCGTACTCGTTCCGTACCAGCCAGTGGATTAGATAGACTTTGTGATAAAGACGTTGTCTTGGGTGGTAAATTATTCGTTCCTAAAAATACCAAAATCATTTGTAATGTTTATCATTCTCATTTGAATGAAAAGTATTGGCCCAATGCTTCTTCCTTTATACCTGAGAGATGGCTTGATGGTGATAAATCAAATGCCGATATCAACTATTTAATGAATTTCAGTTTAGGATCAAGAAATTGTATCGGAAAAAACTTTGCTTTAATGGAAATGCGTTTGGTATTAGCTACCCTTATCAAATTATATGATTTTACTGCTATCCCTGAGGAAATGAAGGCTAGTGAAGATGTTCGACATTTTATAACTTTGACAGTAGCTAATAATCAATTTAAAGTTCTTATGCGTCGTCGTTAATTTATTATTATTTAATATTTTTATATTTTCAATATCATTCAACCAATTTATCCCTATTATATATTACATAATATTTTTTCATTTTTATTATTTGTATTATTCTCCTTAATAATTTTAAAAACTTTATAATAAATGGCAATTTATTTTATGTTCATGTAGATATAAACTATTACTATTAATTAGGGTTCTAAAAAAATATGACTTTGGGAATTTTTTAAACCCCGCCTTCCGCTGCAATTATTTTTTAAATTTTTTTATTTCCTTCATTCATTTTTTTCTCTTTTCTAATTTATTATTATTATTATTACTTTTAACTTATATATATATTATATAAATGCCACACGAAAGTAGAAGACGTTCACCATCGCCTCATAAAAGACAAAAAAGATCGCATCATAGATCTCCTTCACCTTCGTCCTCAAGAAGACATAAACATCGGGAACGTAGCAGGGAAGACCGTCATCGTCATCGATCCTCTACTTCTACTTCTTCCTCTCACCATAGACATAGTTCATATCATTCTTCACATCATGAATCTGTAAGTAATAAGACTGATACTACCTATTCATCATCTCATTCAAGTGATTCATTACTTCAAAAAAATATTACTAATGGCACTACCATAGATAATAGTGACGAACGACCCTCTTCTCAAATAGTAAGTCATATTGTAATGAAAATATATAATTTTAACAAACAAATATATTAAAGTATTTAAGCATACATTAATACATAATAACACTCTTTTTTTTATTATATTTTTTATTGCCATTATAGGAACAACCACAAGAAACAAAAGAAGAAGAAAAGAAAAGGTTGAGACGTGAAAAACTTGAAAAATGGAAAAAGGAAAAAGCTGAACAAGAACGTTTACAGAAGGAACAACAACAACAACAACAACAACAACAACAACAACAACAACAACAACAACAACAACAACAACAACAACAACAACAACAACAACAGCAACAGCAACAGCAAAAAGAAGAAAAAGAAAAAGAAAATACTATCCATGATACTACAGCAACTACAGCTAGTGATACAGTTACTGCCACTGCACCGCAGCAAAAAATAAATAAAGAAGAAGACATGGATGTCAGTATGGAAGATGTGGATACTAGTCAGTCTATAACTAAAGAAATAGAAAAAGTTGAAAAGAAAGGAACTGAAAAAAAAATAATAGAACCAACAAAATCATTTATGAATACTACTGCACCAACTAAAAAATTTACATTTGGAAAACCAATGAAATCAAACGCTTTATCAACAGCAGCAACACAGAATAAAACCTCAGCTATTAAAATGGGATTTGGATTAGGAAAAAATAAAATAATAGTGGCTTCTTCAAAAAATAAAGTAAAAGATATTAAAATGGCAGAAAATCAATCCACGGAATTAGATTCAACTGAAGAAACAAAAGAAAAGAAAGATCAGAATGATAATGATGAAGAAATTGATCCATTGGATGCTTATATGCTGGATGTTACAGAAGAAGCGCGCAAAATCAATGAAGAGGATCAAAAAAGAATGCAAGAGATCGAATCTAATGAAAATAAAGAGGGTGGGGACCTTGACAATAATACAAATCAACAACAACAAAGGGATAAAAGTGATGATGATGATAATTATGGAAGCGATCCTGAGGATATTTTAGCCATGGCAGCAAAAAAAGTGAAAAGAAAAGAACTAGCAGCAGTAGATCATAGTAAAATTGATTATGAGCCTTTCCGCAAAGACTTTTATATTGAACCAGCAGAATTACGTGATATGACACAGGAACAAGTAAATGATTTACGTAACGAATTGGATGGAATCAAAATTCGTGGTATTGATTGCCCTAAACCAATACAAAAATGGACACATTGTGGGTTACCAGCTGGATGTCTTGAAATTATACGTAAACTGAAATTTGAAAAACCAACCTCCATTCAATCTCAAGCGATCCCTGCTATTATGAATGGTCGCGATGTCATTGGTGTAGCTAAAACTGGATCAGGTAAAACTATTGCTTTCTTATTACCTATGTTCCGTCATATTAAAGATCAACGTCCCCTTGAAATGGGTGATGGCCCTATTGGTATTATTATGACACCTACTAGAGAATTGGCTACTCAAATTCACAAAGAATGTAAACCATTTTTAAAAGTATTAGGCTTAAAGGTAATATTATAATGAATCATATTTACATATATACATACTAAAAAATATTAAATATTTAGTTAAAAAAGAAATACTATTTACTCATTTATTTATTTACTTTTTTTATTATATGTATATTAGGCCATTTGTGCTTATGGCGGCAGCCCTATTAAAGATCAAATTGCAGATTTAAAACGTGGGGCTGAAATTATTGTATGTACACCAGGTCGTATGATTGATTTATTATGTGCTAACTCTGGTCGTGTTACTAATTTAAATAGAGTAACTTATTTAGTGTTGGATGAAGCTGATCGTATGTTTGATATGGGTTTTGAACCACAGGTAATAATAATAATAATAATAATAATAATAATAATAATAATAATAATAATAATAATAATAATAATAATAATAAAATAGCATCACATACATATGTTTATATTATCTCAACACTATATCTATGTATACTGTTTTAATTTGAATAGGTCATGAAAATTGTTAACAACGTTCGACCTAATCGCCAAACTGTATTATTCTCTGCAACTTTCCCTAGACAGGTAAATAATAATAATAATAATAATAATAATAATAATAATAATAATAATAATAATAATAATAATAATAATAATAATTAAATATTGAAAATAATATATATTTTATGAATATATTAATAGATGGAAGCACTTGCTCGCAAAGTATTAAAAAAACCATTAGAAATCACAGTTGGTGGCCGTAGTGTTGTATGTAGTGATGTTGAACAAATTGTAGAAATCCGTGAAGATTCAACTAAATTCATGCGACTTTTGGAAATTTTGGGTCAATTCTATAATGTTGAAAATGAAAATGCTCGTGTTTTAATTTTTGTTGATCGTCAAGAAGCTGCTGATAATTTATTAAGAGATTTAATTCGTAGAGGTTATTTATGTCAATCACTTCATGGTGGAAAGGTAAAAAATGATCAAGATATATATATATATATATATATATATAAGAAGTATTCGATAATTTTTTCTTTATAAAACTTTATTAATTTTTATTCTTAATTTCATTTCTAATATTATTTTTTAAATAGGACCAAATTGATCGCGACAGTACTATCGCTGATTTTAAATCTGGAGTAACTAATATATTAATTGCTACTTCTGTCGCCGCTCGTGGTTTGGATGTTAAACAATTAAAACTAGTCGTCAACTATGATTGTCCTAATCATATGGAGGTAATAAAATATAATTATTTCTTTTATTTTATTTTATTTAATTGTATAAATATTTATCTAACCTTCACCATCGCTATTATTTTTTTATTTTATTATTATTATATTTTTAAATAGGATTATGTTCATCGTGTTGGTAGAACTGGCCGTGCAGGAAATAAAGGTACAGCTTATACATTTATTACACCATTACAAGATCGATATGCAATGGATATTTGTAAAGCTCTTCGTTTAAGTGGTCAGCCAATCCCAGAAGATTTACAAAACCTTACTGATAATTTCCAAAATAAAGTTAAAAGTGGAGAGGAAAGAATGGCAAGTTCTGGCTTTGGTGGTAAAGGTTTAGAAAGATTCGATAAAGATCGTGATCTAGTGAAGAAGATTCAAAAGAAGGTAATAATAACATTTTTATTTTATTTATATATTGCAAATATAAATATATGAATCTAAAATATTAAACCATGCCACTTTTTATTTTTTTTATGAATAGGCATACGGCGGTGATGATTTGGAAGAAGAGTCAGACGAAGAAATAGAATTAGAATCCACACGTATTATACCTGGTCAACAACAACAACAAAGAGTAACTATGCAACAAACGGCACCACCTACAACCACTGATACCGAATCATCATCCACAACTACTGAACCAACAAGTGCTGCTGCTTTGGCTGCAAGAAAGGCTGCAGAAGTAGCTGCGCGATTAATGGCAGCTGCTGGTGTCACTAAGCCTCAACCACAACCACAACAACAACAATCTATGGAAATCGAAAACGATGATGACTCACGACCCGTTTATGCAGAAGAAATTGTTATTAACGATTTCCCTCAAAAAGCAAGATGGAAGGTGACAAATAAGGTAAATAAAAGAATAAAATAAAAGATAATTATTAAATGCATAAATTATAAATACCCAAAAAAAAAAAAAAAATGAAAAAGAAAATCGGAAATTGATTATTATTTTTATCTTTTTAAATATTAATATATATAGGAACAAATATCACAAATTAGTGAAATTACTGGAGCTGCCATAACAACAAGAGGTACCTTCTTTCCTGCTGGTAAACAACCCGGACCTAATGAAAGAAAACTATATCTATTTATTGAAGGTGATTCTGAATTGGTATTGGAAAAAGCAAAAAGAGAAATCAAGCGTATCCTTGAAGAAGCCACTGTTGCTTCATTAGAAGCCGAAGCTCGTATTGGTGGTGGTTCAAGTGGTAGATATTCAGTTGTATAAATGCTTCTAATTTTATTTTATTATTTATTTTATTATTATTATTATGGCCGTTACTATTTTGAATATCATTAGTATAATTTTTATTTGATATATATATATATATATATTGATTTTTGGTATATATAAAATTATAATATAAAAAATAAACCTTTATTAAAGAAAATAATATTTTGTAATAATGTAAAATCACATGTATTTTTAAAGCTGACAAAATAAGATATTATTTTTCATCCTGAGTTTGAATAATTTAAAATGACTAAAAAATTATAAAACTCCTTTTTCCCCACAAACATTTTTTCTTCTCTTTTTCTTCTCTTTTTATTTTAAATAAAAATACAATTCGTAATATGTCTAAACAAGAAGAACCTGTTAAAACTGTTCCTACCCAAGACGATGAATCTGACTTGGATGATATATTAGATGGTAATAAAAAAAAAAAATAGAAAGGGGAAAAGAGCTTAAATTTATTCTAAAAAAGGATTATGAAATAGAAAACATAAAATGAAAAGGGTTATAATAAAATAGAATAAAACGTATAATATATATATATATATATATATATATGTAGGTGTGTGTGTATGTGTGTACTTTTGCAGAGATAATATATTAATTTTGTTCATCTATTTTATACATTTTTCTTTTTTTTATAAAATAGATGTGTTAGATGATTTTAATGGCGTATCAATAAAAGATAAAGATACAACTACGAAACCACCTGCTGCCACAAGTGAACCCAAAGTAACAACTAAAGAAAATCAAGAAGAAGGATCATTAGATGATGTGTTAGATAATGAAGCTTTTGCAAAACAATTACAAGAAGGTATGGAAGAGTTTATGGGTAATTTAGATCAAGACCCTGAAATGAAAGCCGCATTTGAAAAAGTATGGAGTACCTTTGATCCAAGTCTTTTAGCCGAAGAAGCTAATAAAGAAGCTGCAAGAAGTGTTCCACCCACTGATGCTAAATCTTCATCTTCATCTTCATCTTCTGCCGCAAAAAATCCTGCTTCTTTCCAAGATACCATTAATCAGACCATGAACAAATTAAAAGACAGTTCAAAACAAGTGGATGTATGTTTTTTAATTTAATAATCATAATTTCAATTATCATAATGTTCATAATAGTAAAAAAAGAAGAAAAAAGAGAGAAGGGAAAAAAAAAACTTGAGATAACCTTATTAATTAATTAATTGTTTTTGATTTTTTATCCTTTTTAATATTTTGTAGACCGCTATTAATGAGGAAAATGATGATGCGTTTATGGCTGAATTAATGAAACAAATGGAAGGTTTAACCGATGGTGGTGATTTTGAAAATGTATTAGAAGGAATGATGAGTCAATTAATGTCTAAAGAAATGTTATATGAACCTATGAAGGATTTAGTAGAAAAGGTAAATAAATAAATATACATAAATAACAAGAATATATATATAAATGATCACCGTCACCATAATAATAATAACGAAATCAAAATATGTACTTATTTTAATTATTTTTCATTTCATTTTTATTTTAACTGTCATTTTTTTTAATATTTACTTCATTAAAAAAAAAATAGTACCCTGCTTGGTTAGAAGAAAATAAGGATAAAACAGATAAAGAACAATATGAAAATTATAAGAAACAATTTGAATTATGTAAAAAGATTGTGGCAGAATATGATGCACCTGGATTTGACGAAAAGAATGAAGCTCAAGCAAAGAAAATCATGGATTTAATGACTGAAATGCAAGATCTCGGACAACCTCCAGCTTCTTTATTAGAAGAAATGGCACCTGGTATGAACTTTGATGCTCCTCAAGGTATGCCCGATATAAAAGATTTGGAAAATTGTACTATTATGTAATAGATTATATAAATATATTTTGTGTGTGTGTGCACACGTGTAATATCAATTCATTCTCTATATATTTTATATACATTATAAGATAAAAAATAAAATAAGCATTATATAATTATTATACAATAATAATAAATAAAAAAACTAAAAAAAATTAATATAAATAAAATATCATTACTGTTATTATGTTGCTATTATGGTCGATTTTAATTAAAGAAAGATATAAAGTAATGGGATTATCATACTTTTCTTCTCTGTGATTGTTAAGCTAATCTCCCACACTGGATGTAGCCCGAAACATAGAGAAAAAACTATATCAGATGGAATAGAAACTGTGGCGCTGTGGAAAAATTGTTATGTGTAACATCCGCTTTTGCATCAACGTTTTACTTGAGATTCTATTTGTCTTAATAATAAACACTTCCTATTGCATTTTTTTGTGTGTATCTATAAACAAAGAATAAACGCAAAAGCTTACCAATCTTGGCGAATAGCCAAGTTTTCTTGTTTTTTTCTTTTGTAAAAAAAAGCTAAAAATGAAAACTATAAAAGAAAGCTTTTTTGATTTGTTTCTTTTCTTTTCTTCATTTATTAAAAACTAAAAACACTTTTATTATCAAAAAAATACAATCAATCTTATATTAAAAATGGTCAAATACGAACTTGTCTATTTCCAAGGTGGTGGTCGTGCTTCTCCTATTAGAGGTATATACAAATAAAAAAAAAAAAATATAAAATGATGGCAATAAATTAACATTCTGGTTTATTTTTCTTTTTTTTAATAGATATTTTAAATTTTGTTGGTGCTGACTGGACAGAAACTAATCCTGAATGGCCATCACATAAATCAGAAACACCTTTTGGCTATTTACCTTATTTAAACATTACCGAAGACAATGGAGAAACTTGGCAATTGGCTGAAGCTATTGTGATTGAATTGTATTTAGCTAAAAAATTCAACTTGGTTCCCTTTGATGATTTAAAAGAAAGCTCCCTTCAACTACAAGTTTACCATCAAATCACTGAATTATGGGCTTTAGGCGGTGCTGGATACGTGTTTTTCCCTGAAGGCAAAGAAAGCTTCTTGGCTAATTTCAATAGACTTATTGAACCTTTGGTGGTCAATCATAAAAAAGCATTGGTAAAAAATGGCAATAATGGCCATTACCATGGTGATAAAATTTCTTTGACGGATTTGGTCTTATTTTCTTGGATCAGTTTCTATCATGCTAATGGCTTGGCTGATCAAATCAATGAAAAGGATACCCCCGAAATTTATAAGGTCTACCTTCAAGTCAAAAATCATCCTAAAGTTAAACCTTTTAATTATACTGCTTTAACTGAAGGTATCGATGAAAATTAAATCATTATTATAATAGTAATCATTATGTATTAATTTTTTTAGCACTTTTTTTATCTTTTATTACTATTATGAATATTATTTTAATTTTATAAACAAATAAAATATATTTAGCTTTGCACATATACATTACTGATTAAAAATAAGTTAATCATTGAAAAAAAAAAAAATTAATGCCTGTATATCCTTTCTTTTATCAAAATCTATCCATAGTCCAATTTAATTCAATAATTGATCTAGCGTTATCTAAAGTTAATTATGCATTAAATAAATATTTTTTAGTTGTTACTTTCATTAGTAAATATAATATATATTAGTATGTATACCAACAATTAATTATTATTTGTTGTATATAATTAGAATATTGTTAAAATTCAGTTTTATTCATTACTTAAACTAATATAAATATATCATAACTATAAATATGCTTTTTACAGTGAGTATAAAATATCACTATAACAATTCATAAATAATTCGTTTTAATATATCTCAAATATATATATATATATATAATAAAATAATATTAACAGTAATAATAATGACAGTAATATTTGCTATCCTTATTTAGATAATATTATATAATATACTTTTACATATACTATATAATAATTATATCACAATAATTTTTTTATATACTAAAAAAAAGAGAAAAAAAAAACTATAAAAATTTATAAAAAATTAGTTTTGGATTCCGACTATGTTGATTATTTTTGGAAGTCTCTCTTACCACTTCTGGTCATGAATCCAAAAATTATACAATTACCAACCTGAAGACAAGACAATAAAAAAAACATCACTTTATCTTTTAGATGTTTCTTTTATATTTATATTACTTTTGCGTTAGACATTACCATTTTAATACTATGCATAAGATTGTTTTTATTTTAAACTTTGTTGTACTCTAATTTTATATTGTTATTTTATTACTCTATTTTTATTTTATAATTATAAATATATATATATATATATATATAATAAAAACGAAAATTACATTCGGCGAAAACTGATATGTGCGATACTCCATTTTAAGATGGTTAATTTCAAGAGTGTACATGTAAAAAAAAATAAAACTAAAATAAAAAAATATAAACTGTTAGTGTCAAATTCGATACAAGTGATTAAATTAAACACTAAAAATAAAATAAAACATGTTGAATTTAATTTTTAAGTTCGTTAAGAAAACAATTACACTACAATTAAATATAGCAAAATTAAAAATATATAATTAGAACTAAAACAAGAATAATGACTAATATGTGAAATAAAAGAATAGTTATTGTAATGATTGAATTTTTAGATATAACTATATGTTTTAAATCAACGTGTAAAATAAATTAAATAAATAAAATTAGCAGTTAATTTAATCTCAAATAAAAGCAGTTGCACACTAAAAAACATATGGAGAGATGGCCGAGTTGGTCTAAGGCGCCAGGTTAAGGTCCTGGTCTCATTCTTGAGGCGTGGGTTCGAATCCCACTCTCTTCACTTTTTGCTCTTTTGTCCGGCTAAATATTTATCAAAATAATATTTCCGTTCTTATAGACTATTAAAAGTATAGTTTGCCGTGTGTGATTTTGGTAACATTTATTTTTATTAAAATAAAGAATAAGAGCTTTGCTATGCAGGTTTTTAATTAAAATTATTTTTTGATATGAAGAATGAGTATTGTTATATGGGTTTTTGGTTAAGATTTATTTTCTTGAAATGAGGAGTGTTATGTGGGTTTTTGGTTAAGATTTATTTTTTGAAATGAGGAATGAATATTATAAGTTATATTTGGAGTATATAATAGGTTTTCAGTGAGCACCAGTTCCTGTATTATAAGTAGAACGACTTAAAGGAATAAAAAAATTAAAAATAGAATAAAATTAAAAAAAATAAAAAGTAAAATAAAAATTACTAGTAAAATATAAGCAGGACTAAAGCAGAAGTTTAATGGCCGCCAAGTAAAATAGTAATAAATGTTTAAAATGATCAAAAGCAGTATTGTATAAAAATATTTAATAAATAATATAATATAATTTGTTAAATAAATTCAATGATTGAATATGTTATAAAATAAAATGAGATAGATTTATATAGTTTGTTTTATAAAGTTGACAAGTTTAATAATTATTTTATAGATAATAATTTATTATAAAAATTTGACAGTTTAAGAGAAAGAAAGAGAAAAAATTGGTTCTATTTATATCTAAAATAAAAAATAAAGATTATCTAATGCATAGAGAGAGAAGGGAAAAGTAATGAAAGCGAATACAGTATGGAGTGGCTATCTCAAAAAGCAAAAATCTAATATACAGAGCACCATTGTAGACAGCCTCAGTTCTTGTTTTATTAGAACGACCAAAAAGTAAAAATATTATAAAAATGTTAAGCTAATAAAAATTCATATGCAAAAATATTTTAAAAAATTAAACTTACTTTTTTTTTATTTCATTTTATTTTGTTTTAAGTTTTTATTTCTCGTTTCATTTTTATATTTATTTATGATATCAAAGGAATATATGACATTTATACAGAGCGCTTCCACAGTTTTCTTTTAGAAACAAACTACAATAGTAGAGATAATACTGCTACACTATCATTCTTAATGTATTAGAAGGCAATTGTATTGAAGATGGTATCTTTCAATGTTCAGAAGCTGATCAACTAGTTTCCCTTTTAAAAATTTCTTTGAAAATGATATGGAATCTGAATTAGGTCAGGATAAACGTCCAGTATATAGATGATAAACTATTTTTAAGTCCTACTATATATTTAACAACAATAATAATAAAAAACTAGGTTAATGTTTAAAATAATTACCATTACCCAATTATAATTAGGAAAGGACACTGTTATTTATTTATTTATTTTTAAATATCATAAAAAATAAAAATAAAATAAAAAAAATAACATTTAATAAATATGAAAGGTATAACGATTTGAAGAAGGAGTATAATCATTAGGATGATATACGTGAATATCGCATAATACCCATCGATTAACATCCGAATGCCCAACCAATGTGATCCCAGTAGCATCATTAGGGATAATATTAAAATAGTTTGGTTTTGAATAAATATAATAAGGAATATAAACCAAAGATAAGTTGTTATTTTTCAAAGAGCATTTTGATAAAAAGGAAGTATTTAAATGAAGAGGAAGCTTATAAATAAAATACTTTTTGGCTTTGACGGACAAGAAGCAAAGTGGTGAATGATATTGAATGGACAATAAATTTTCCATATATAACCCTGATTTCATATGAAGTACCTGGTTGTATTCTTCGTTAATGATACAAATATCCAAAGCATGATGATCCACCAATAAATTTAATAAATGAGTTAATAAAAAATCTGAATATCGTTTATGTGCCATTTCAGGATGATCCAATTCAATAATAGGTAAATGTTCAGCTTGGTATTGACTTGCAAAACTAGGTAAAGTAAGAGTTTCATTCATAGAACATGCAAATAGTAATCTTGCTTTATCCCATAAATCATCCATGATATCATATAATTTAAGTCGAACCGAAACCATATCCGTGATATGCCATGTTGATATAGTATCTTGATGTTGGATCACATGCTTATATTTATCCCATAATGGCAAAAATGCATAAAATCGATCTTCATTGCTAGTTGTGTTTGTATTTAATATCATATCTAATGGATGGCGTTGTATTAGTTTCTTTTTCAAGTGATGAATAAATTGTTGACCATGGCGATTTGAGATTTTTTTTATTGTCTTCATAAGCTGTTGTTGCTGTTGATTATTAAATGAATAATTAAAAAAGGAGGTTGTGTTATAATCCAGCATCATAATAAATATATATTTCATTGGTGTATTTATTTTTTCTTTTGCATGGTGATATTCATTTGTAACCCATACGCGATTTGACCAATCTTCAATAAGATATTGTAGAAATTCATAAGCTTTTTTTAATTGATTCTCATCATTATCCTTGTCTGTGCCCTTCATTATATCATTTTGTTGTTGTTGTTGTTGTTGTTGCTGCTGCTGCTGCTGCTGCTGCTGCTGCTGCTGTTGGCCATTGCATAATAATAACTGTTGATAAATCCTATGACGATATAATTCCACTAGTTGTATAAAATATCTGTTGGAAGGGTTATTTAATAAATATTTTAAGTGTAAATCAGGTACAGCCAATATATAAGCAGCTTTTTGGTAAATCAAAGTTAAATGCTGTAATGTTTTTCTTTTCATCGCTGTTGTATGTTGGGGGGGAAGAGAGATAGCATCAACCCATAAATATTGTATTGTTTTCAAATCTGGTTCACGTCGTATACAGTTGCAAAGGTCTCTTAAATGGAATAGATCAAATGAAGAGACGGATATATGATAACTGGGTGTTTCAACAAGTTGTTCCTGAACTTCTCCGCGACGGTAACTGAGCGCTATGTATTTTAAGTCTTTATCATATATATTCTTTTTTACACATTGTATTTCTTCACTGTATGCACTGGATTTACTGATGTCGACTAGAATAAGATCAAATACTGGTTCTACTTGTAATAAATAATAATAAGAATGTTAAATAAATAAAAAAGATAACTGTATGCGTGTGTTTTTATTTTATTTTATTTTTCATATGTTTATATATTTATATATATATATACCTTTTTTTTTTTTAAAAGGTTCCTTTTTTTTCGTAAAATAATCCACTATTGTACTTTGATTAGGTGGTCTTCTAATGGTAAAGTAATCATATAATCGAGATTGTTTTAATAATGCAAAACTTTTGCTTCTTTCTGTTTCTTTTAATGGCTCTTTATTATTACAATTAAAATAATTTAAAAGTGTAGTTTGTATCATTATATATTAAAAAATAAAAAAAGTGAAAAGTGAATGGAAAGAGGAATTAAAAAAGAGCTGGCTTTAAATAAAATATTAATTATAGTTGTTGATTTTTTAAAAAAAATAGTAAACTCTGGTTGGTCAAAAAGTTGATCTTTTCTTTTTCAAGCAAAAATCGCCCAAAAAATACATACATATATATATATATATATATATTGAAATTCTATAATAAAACACCTATTCTTTTTATTTATTTTTATTTTTGAAATAAAATATATATCTGCGAGAATATTAAATAAAAATTTCATTTATCTTTTAATAAATTGAAAAATCCATTTAAAAAATCATTACTCAAGCTAATCGATTTAGTATCTGTGAAGTTATTAAAACTTTTTCCTCGAGTCTAATATTGTGAATACTTTATTTCAAAAATGAAATCATACTTTATGTTTCCATACCTAGCTATATGCTTTATTTTTAAATAAAAAAAATCGGTATATAAAATAAAAATGATTATTTTTATAAGTATAAATTTGAAATAGTATTTGTTTATTTTTTTAAAAAAAAAGGTACGTGCGGTAAGCGTGGAAACTAATAAAGTTTTTTTTTATTTACTTGTTTAGGTGATTTATACCAAAGGGGATGGTAAGAATAAGAGAAGCAAAGGGTGAAATATAAGAATTACATTATTATGAAGCATATTATAATATTATTATTTTTTCTTTTTATTATATAAATATATAGATATATAGATACATGTGCATATATATACATAAATATATACAAATATGAAAGAAGATAGATTCTGTTTGACATTTATATTAAATAGTCATCCTAAGCTTATATAATGAAGGGTCTTGATTTCAATCTCGATATTATAGGGAGAAAAAAAATATACCGTTCTGGGTTTGAATAAATTATAAAACTAAAGTCATTCAATTTTATAATTACTGAATATAATGATTTTTAAAATCCAAGCAATTTATATATATGCATGTATATATTGTTATTATTATTATAATTATTATTTATAATATATACTTTAATGATTTATTATCAACACTATTTAAATAAATATAAATATTATCTTTATTACTATTACCTTGGATTTAAAAAAAAAAAATATACCAAATCCAAATTTGGACTAAAAATTTTTTAAAATTCCGGTTAAAAAAAGATTTTTTTTTTGATTTCCACTTTCTTTCTTCTTTTGTAAATAGATAATTTTTTATTTTTTTAATAATAAACAAAACAATGGCTAAAAAATATATTACTTATAATCAAATCCATAAAGATATCCGTGAATCTGTTGAACGTTTCAAGTTAAATGAAGATTTCAAACCAGATTTAATGATTGCTATTGCTGCTGGAGGGTAAGTTTTTATTAATAAATAAATATAGCCAGAAAAAAAAAAATTGAGAGAGAGAAAAGAAAGGGGAGATATATATCTTTTATTGCTGGCAGTATTCTTTTTTATTTTTTATTTATGTATTGAAATAAATAAAAAGGCAAAAAAAAAGTGAGAAAGAGAAAGAGAAAGAAAAAGGCAAGTAAAGAGAAGGTATACCATTTAATATTAGTGGATATTGCTTTTTATTTATGTATTGATATTAATAAAAGAAAGAGAAAGAGAAAGGAAAGGGATTGTTTGATAGCTGGTATTGTTTTTTATTTATTTATTATGGATGTATATCTAATATGGGGTTTTTTTTTTTTTTTACTTTTTGTTATTTTGTTATTTTAATTGTATAGTATGATCCCAGCTCGTTTCTTAAGAACATTTTTAAATAAAGTCAACGATCGCAATGTACCTATTCAAGTAATTGGATTATCTTTATACGAAGAATTAGAAATTGCTGCTGCAAAAGGAGATACACGACCCGTTGAAGTTACTAAGACACAATGGTTAAATTTTGCTCAATCTGAACAAACATTATTAGGGAAACGTATTTTGATTGTGGATGAAGTGGATGATTCAAGAATGACTATGGCTTACGCTGTGAAAGAAATTGAAAAAGAAATTGTGGCTGAAGAACTCCGTCAAGGTCTTCAACCTGGTGAATCTAACACTACCATTGGTGTTTATGTTTTACATAATAAAGAAAAGCCTAAAAAACGGGAATTACCTGATCACATCATGAAAAATTATTATGCTGCCGTTAGTATGCCTGATCAATGGTTGGTCTATCCTTGGGATGCAATTGATATTGATGAACATGATACTTTGGCCGCTCAGCAATAATAATTATAAAAAAAAAAAGATCATCATGACGTGATTGTTTTTTTTCTTTTTTTTTTAATTTAATTTAATTTAATATACATAGTTAGAATATATAGAGTGAAAATAAAATAAAAAATCATCGACAGCATAGTGTAATATATATTTTTGATAAAAGAATAAATAGAGTATAAACCGCATATATTTACAAGTGATTATCCTTTAATAATAGCCGTTTTTATTTTTATAAAAAAAGATATGTCTGATTACTTCATTATATATATATATATATATATATATATATATATAGCACTCAAAAAGTATGATTTATTATTACTTTTTTGTCAGTATAAATAAAAATAATATGACATTTAAAGTGAGCTATGTCTTTCCTTCTCCTTATTTTTTTTTAAACTAAAATATACTTGTACATATTCTGTTTTGGTAGAAAAAAAATATAGAAAAAAGGAAAACTTTAATTTCCAAGCTGGGATATATCACCATTACCATATTATGATAATCTTAATATCAAAAAAATTAAACTACTTTTTTTTGTTTTATTCATCACCATTTTAAGTACATAGGTAGTAGATAAAAGATAATAAATCATCTATAAATGGAAAGAGACATTTTTACAAGAAGCAGTGATCATGATGTATATATATTTGTATATAATATTTATAAGAAGAAAAAGAAATTTTTTTTTTTAAGAGATAAAAAAAAAAAAATACCAATCATAATTTATGATTAAAAACCCGAAAAAGTCTTAGTTTTTTTTTTAAAACAGAAAAAAAAAAACGAACGATCTTCATCAAGGAATAATAATAATAATATTAATAAAAACATATAAATTGTTTTTGATTTATAGCGAAGAAGAGAGATCAAAGGAAAAAGAAAATAGGAAATACTACTTAATAAGGATAATAAATAAAAAAGAGGTGTATAAGACTTGTAAAAATAATAATATATTATTGTTACATTTTTATTATATCATTTTGTACACCAATAGGTTTCTTTCAACGGCACTTGAAAAAAAAAAAAAGCTTCTCCTTTCTTCTTCTTTTTTATTTTTCTTCTTCTTTTTATATACCAAATATATTATTTAATCATAATAATAATAACAATAAGAATAAAAAATGAATAATGAAATAGAGGAAAAAGTATCCTATAAAAATCAGCATGAACCTAAAGATATTACTATACCGAAAGAAGAAGATTGTCTTTCAGTTACTACTACACCCGATGATCTTATTCCTCCACCAGATGGTGGTATAGCTTGGCTGGTCCTAGCTGGTTGTTTTTGTGGTTTATTTTGTACACAAGGATACAATTATATTGTAAGTTTGATACATGTATTTATTTATTTATATTAAAAATAATAGTAATAAACAATAATAAAACGATGATCATTTATTTATTTATATAAAAATATACATATATATTAGTGGGGGATTTATTTAGATTATTATAATGATTATGTGTATGTAAATCAAATGAATACATTAGCATGGATTGGTAGTTTATGGTTAGCTTTTTCTACATTGATTGGCCCAATATATGGTTATATTGCATATAAAGTGGGTTATAAATGGATTTTAATAGCTTCAGCATTTTGTAATACTTTTGCTTTAATGATGGCAAGTATTTCAAATCAGGTAAATTTATATTTATATACATATATATATTCTGTAAAATATTCTTTTTGTTTACATTAAAATATAAATTTCTATAGGTTTGGCAACTGATGTTAACTCAAGGCGTTTTAGGTTTGTAAAAAAAAAAAAAAAAATCATTTTTAAAAGACAGTTTTTTTAATCTTTTCTTTTTTCTTTTTACTTTACATTTTATATTTTTTAATCATATATTATAGCTGGTTTTGGTGCTAGTTTAGCTTGGTGTAAGTATATAGATAAATAAGAAAATAAAAAGAGTCATAGTCGTGTTTTACATTTTTATTAATCTTCTTTCATTTATTTTTTATTCAACTATATATAATATGTAGTTCCATGTATTTCAGCTGCTCAGCAATACTTTTCAAAACGACGTGGTATGGCAGTGGGTATAGGTAAAATAAAATAATATGGTGTAATGATAAATGATTGTACAAAATAACATATGCAATGAGTTGGTTTAATTTTTATTAATATTATTATCTTTTTTTTTTTGTTTATTTAATATGGATACCCTGTTCCATTAGCAATTAGTGGATCTGGTTTTGGTGGTTTGGTCATGTCAAATATTGTAAATGCTATTAATAATACCTTAGGGGTTCGTTGGTCATTAAGAGTAGTTGGATTTATCAATTTGGTATTTTTGGGATTTGCTGCTTGTGTAGTTAGACCATTAAACCCTCCACCAAAAATGACAATCAAGGAATGCCTTAGTATCAAACCTTTTAAAAATATTCAATTTTGCCTTTTATTTGCTATTCAATTTGTTGGTAACTTTGCTTTTAATGTTCCATCTGGCTATTTACCTTGTAAGTTATTATTATTATTCTTGTTAGAGAACAAAAAAAAAAGGAAATGTACAAGTGATTATACGTATTGACTTTGATTTTGTTTATTTTGACTTTTATTATTGTTATTAGCTTATGCAACTTATCTTGGTTTAGATAAATGGATAGGCACAAATTTATCAGCTATTCAATCAGGCGTTATGATTGTTGGTAAAATTGGGTCAGGAACAGTAAGTGATTTTATTGGAAGAGCCAATACAACAAGTATATGTATCTTTATGACAGGTGTTGTGTGCTTAGCCATTTGGTTACCAGCAACAAATACAGCCATGATTTGGTCTTTTTCTGCTACTTTTGGTATTTTTGGAGGGGTAAAAAAAGATATTCGTTTTTTTTATTTTACTTTTAAAAAACAGTAAAAAAAAAACATGGTTTATTAAATTTTTTTCTTTTTCTTTTTTTTTTTTTAAAAAAAAAGGGATATATGGCCATGATGCCGGCCGTTTTAGCCCAGTGCGTAGGGTTAGATATTATAGAAAGTGCAAATGGGTGGTTATTTTTCGCATGGTTCTTTGGTGGATTATTAGGGAATCCTTTATGTGCAGCTTTAATTAATAGTGATAGTGGACATCCTACATATGATCGCGCTATTATTTTTGCTGGTGTTTTATTATGTTTTTGTGGTTGTTTAGCTTGGGTTGTACGTGTAATTCGTGCTGGTTGGTATCCATTCAAGAAAGCTTAAAAAACGCCATTTTCCTCCATTTTCTCCTTCATTTTATTGTATTTTTTTATTTTTTTATCATTTGTTCTATTTTACTTTTGGTTTTATTTGTTTCATTGATTCATTGATTTTTTTTTTAAATACCATTATTGTATGCATAGTACTTTATATATAAATTTATTTTATTCTAAATTAACAAATAATAAATAAACAAATCATTTTTTTATTCCTTTCTCACTTTGTTTTATTTTATATATAATCTCTCTCTTTCTCTCTCTTTCTCTCTCTCTCTCTATATATATATGTATATTATAATAAAATAGGTATAAAAACAGTCCTAGAGTTAGAAAAGAAGGTTTTTAAACTATCAAAAACTCTGTACAACCAGTACCTTAATCTAAATACATCATTTTTTTTTTTTTTGTTTTTGTTATGATATATACTTATTTATTTATATAGTAATTAAAAATGATTGATTTGATAATAGTAATAAATAAATAAATAATAAAAATAATACATATAATGAACAATAAAAATTATATAAAATTATACTAATATTATAAACCGTATACGTATAAGTATATATATATATTTTAACCATACTAAAGAATATTATTTAATTGACTACAATTTACATATTGATCATTTGATCACTAAACCTTATAATTGAACAACCGCCTAAAAAAAAAAAATCAAACTTCACTTTTTTTTTTTTTTTTATTTAATTGACTACAATTTACATATTGATCATTTGATCACTAAACCTTATAATTGAACAACCGCCTAAAAAAAAAAAATCAAACTTCACTTTTTTTTTTTTATATATACATATATCCCCTACTCTCTATATATATATTTTTTAAAACATATACATACATAAATAGTATTTTACAATATGAGCAGAGACGAAGAAT